>LTAE01003617.1:13040-36453 GCA_001647135.1 Pontederia paniculata
TAAATCTCTGATTAAAACCTAAGGATCTTGTTGTGGTAAGGGTGCAAGATTAATAACCCAAGTAGGACGCCGACCATTGTTTAGGAGCCGCCAGAGTTAATATATAGGGCGGGTAGCGTGGCTGCTACCTGGTTCCTATTGTTCAGCCTGCTCCCGCTGTTCAACGAAGAAGATTCACGTGCATCCTCCCTTTTTTGGGCTTGTCCGTAGTAGTGCACCACCATTGGCGGTCGGCGTACCTGGAAGACTCATGAGCGATTAATTAATTTACCCCAAAGTCATTTGAACACATTAATGGGATAAGACCAAAGATTTCTAAAGTAATCCATATTAAAGCACTTACACTAATGCAGGTTTTCCATGTATCTTATTTATGTCCTGATGTTGTTCCAGGGCAAAGATATAATCCTGATGCTGTTCCAGGATGTGGTTACTTTATTTATGTCCTGATGTTGTTCCAGGACAGAGATATAATCCTGATGCTGTTCCAGGATGTGGTTACTTTCAGTATGTTCTGATGCTGTTCCAGAACATGGTCTTGATGTTGCTCCAGGACATTTCCTGAGGCTGTCCCAGGGCATTTTTATTGCTGAATATTTATAACTCTATCTGATGTTGTTCTAGGATAGAAGGTAGGTATGACCCCTGATGTTGTTCCAAGAGAGTATGACCTTAACCTTATATTTATAGCAGGCTTAGAGTATTATATACACTGTTATGACTATTGATCTGAGTAGAAAGGCCTGACTAAATTTCATATTCATGTTCATATCTAATTGCTTATTTTATGTACTTGATGCCTTACATATTGAGCGTTTTATGTTCATGAGATATTATTTCTCCTGTGTCGAATCCCATAGGTAACTAGGATGTGGTGGATTTTGATGCTGGTGGTGTGTGCGACAGCTGATGCTCGTGGTGGATACTATCTGCACATGGATGGGCCTTGGAGTCTTCTTTATCATTATGACTCTTTATTTTATGATTATTGAGTCGTATGACTATCAGTCAGGATGTTATACCTTTTGTTGTTGAGAGACATGTAGACTCCTTATTTGTTTATCTTCCGCATTTTATCCATTGGACCCTTTTAGTCACTTCAGTCTAGTTATCTTTTCCTTATATTATTCCGCAATTTTTTGTTGACTAGTCAAAGGGTTAGAGCATAGTCAGTCAAAGTAGCATCCTCAGGTCCACATCTTGGCCACGTGGCGGGTGTTGATTTGGGGGCGTTACACCTCCATTCCTCTTCTTCTGTGATCTCTGTTGCAACATCTTTGGAGTCTTGGATGAGTACCTGTAAACCAACACCAAACGAGGACTTAGAAAGCAGCTGGAGAGAAGGAAGAAGAACATATGCACACGAAGATCACTGAGGCAGATTTGGTGACCGGCTTCAGAAGAACAACACCAACATCCTCGAACCTTAGATCCGAGCAGAAGTGATCTAGAGGTGAGAGAAAATACAACTGTGGCTTTTATATTTTCTATCGACAGATTCTATGAGGCTGTCTTGGCGTGAGTGCAAGGCGAGCTGCGGCAGTGCTTGGGCTCTACATTTGGTGCTTTCATTGATGATGTTACTCTGGTATTCTGAATTAGTTTTCTTGGATATTCCAATTTTCTTGAGTTTTCGATGTCGGATGGCACGCGTTGGTCTCGTATTGAAGAAGTCATCAAAATGCAGTCATTCATGGACAGTTGAATTCTATTAATGAAAGTTTGAATGCATTGTAAAAAAGATATGATACTATTGCTCAACAAATGGATTCTTGTTCGGCTCAAGGTACTTTAGGACAAGTTCCTCAAAATTATGCAAGACCTACAACTAAGACTAGATCTAATGAGGTTGCTTCTATTCTTCGAAATATTAAATTGGATATTCCTAAGTTTTATGGAGAAAATCCTTTAGATTGGATATTCAAAGCTGAACAATTTTTGGAGTTTTACAATGTGGCTGAAGAAAATAGAATTACTGTGATTTCATTTGCATTTGAGGGAGTTGCCTTGCAATGGTACAAATGAATGCACGGAAATAAACAATTGTCTTCTTGGCCTAAATTTTTAAAGTCCTTAGAAGTGAGATTTGGCCCTTCTGAGTTTGAGGATTATCATGGTGCTTTATCTAAATTGGTACAAACAGGATCTGTTATCAATAACCAATCTGAGTTCGAGGCTCTTTCTAATCGAATTGTGGGACTTTCTGAATCATTCTTATTATCATGTTTCATTTCAGGATTAAAATATCATATCAGAAGAGAATTATTGGCATTTCAACCAAAGTCACTTGGTTTGGCTAAACTTTAAGAAGAAAATTTTTGTGATACTATGAATGTATCTCAACACATTCAATATCTTATAGTTTCTACAAATTATGTGGTCACTAAACCTTTATCTATGAGATCACTATATGTGTCTGGTAGGTTTCTTCCTCATCTAATTCTAGCCCTATTGTGCCTAAACCTTCAGTCACTAATTCTGTCTTGTCAATAAGATTGTCTGCTTCTGAAATATTGGCAAGAAAAAAAAAAGGTTATGTTATAATTGTGATGAGAAGTTCCATTGAGATCATAAGTGTAAACAACTATTTTTGTTGTTGTTAATAGAAGAAGATGATATATTTGCATTACCAATTGGGGAAAGTAACTCTGAGATATCTAAAGAGCCATTAGATATTAGTCTCCATGCCTTAGCAGGAGTTCCTAAACCACGGACATTGAGGTTACAAGGAGTTGCATTGGGTTCTTCAGTTACAGTTCTGGTGAATAGTGGCTCTACACACAAATTTATACGAGAGAGAATTATTTCTCATTTGGGACTTCAAATAATGTCTTCTCCTCATTTTAATGTAATGATTGGCAATGGTGACAAACTTAAATGTGCTGGTGTTTGCGCAAAGATGGAAATTCGAATACAGAGCATTCCATTTGTTGATGATTTCTATGTTTTACCAATTGAAGGGGCTGATGTGGTGTTAGGAGTGCTGTGGTTGCAGAAATTGGTCCATTTACATCGGATTATACCTAATTATCAATGTCTTTTATGTGGCAATGCCAAATGGTTTTTCTCAATGGGGGTCATACGATTCTATCTATAACAATTTCTCATCATAAGTAAAAAAAAGTTATTTGTTCAGAAGGAGCTTATGTCCTATTTTCATCTATCATTAGAGGAGTATAATCAAGCTCCTATTCAATCCTTGGACCCTAATATTCAGAATCTAATGATAGAATTTATTAAAATATTGTCAATACCAAATACTTTGCCCTCTTGTACGGAGGTTCAACACCACATTCATCTAATGCTAGGGAGTCAGCTAGTGAATGTGAAACCTTATAGATACCCTCACTTTCAGAAGTTTGAAATTGAGAAATTGGTAAGAGAAATGATAACTCAAGGATATTCAACATAGTTCCAACCATTTTTCTTCTCATGTACTTCTGGTAAAGAAAAAAGATGACACTTTGGTATTTTTATGTGTACTACAAGGCTCTTAATGGGTAACTATTAAAGATAAGTTTCTCATTCCTACTATTGATTAGTTACTTGATGAGTTGAATGGGATTGTTGTATTTTCTAAATTGGACTTAAGGGTTGGTTACCATCAGATTAGGATGACTGAGGAGGTGGTGCATAAAACTGCTTTTAGAACTCGTGAAGGTTATTATGAATTTTTAGTTATGCCATTTAGTTTAACTAATGCCCCTTCAACTTTTCAGTCTATCAATGAATAGACTATTTTCTCCTTATCTCAAAAAAATTTTGATTGTTTTTTTTATGATATTCTTATATTCAATCTTGATATGATTGTTCATCTGAGTCATTTGACTATTGTCCTTAAATGTCTACAAAATAATGATTTCTATTTGAAATTAAGCAAATGTCAGTTTGCCCATACTAAGATTGAGTACTTAGGGCATGTGGTATTTCTACATGGGGAGGAACCAGATGAAGAGAAGATTATTTCAATACGAGATTGGCCTATGCCTGTTAATCTCAAACAACTAAGAGCTTTCCTAGGTTTGGCTGGTTATTATAGATGATTTGTTAAATATTATGCTTCCATTGAAAGTTCTTTAACTGGCCTTCTACAAAAGACTCTTTCAAATGGAATGATTAAGCTAAACAGACTTTCTTGACTCTCAAGAGAGCTTTAATTTCAGCTCCCATTCTGAAGCTACTAGACTTCACAAAAAGTTTTATTTTGGAAACTGATTATTCTGGCTCTGGTATTGGGGTAGTACTACTTCAGGGTATTCATCCTATATGTTATTTTCGTAAAAAGTTATCTCCTAGAATGCATAAAGCTTTTGTCTATATAGGAAATTGTTTGCTATTGTTGAGACTGTCAGAAAATGAAGACAATATATGTTGGGTCATCATTTTGTTATCAAATCACAAGAGTTTAAAGGAGATTTTATTCAGGTGATCCAGACTCCTAAACAACAATAATATCTTACTAGGTTGTGTGGATATGATTATTCCATTGTGCATAAATCAAGAGCAGACAATAAAATTACTTATGCCCTATCTAGATAGTACCTTTCTGATAGTCAGTTTTGTGGTTTATCAATGTCTATATTTCATGTTATTGATTAGATCAAAGACGAGTATAACACTAACGATCAAGTTCAACAATTGATAACTGCTATCAGTCAAGGTCAATTGGTACATCCTACTTTGGTTTATAAGGATGAGCTTTTATTTCATGAAGGTAAGATCTATTTACTAAATTAAGCAAAGATCATTCTTCTCTTATTACAAGAATTCCATGAAACTCTTGTAGGATGTCACTTGGGAGTTCTAAGACATAAAAGATTATCTGCCAATTTTTTTTTGAAAAGGGCTTAAACAGTCTGTTACAAATTAAGTAAGGAACTGTGTGATCTGTCAACAAATTAAGTACTTGCACTTCTAGTCTTGCAGGTTTACTACAACCTTTAACTATTCTTGATAGAGTATGGGAAGAATTTCTATGAATTTTGTGACTTCATTACCTACTTCTGATGGTCATACTGTCATTATGATCATAGTGGACGAATTATCTGAATACTGTCATTTGGGATCCTTAGTCACTCAGTATATAACAGTCAAGGTGGCCAGGTTGTTTGTTAACTTGGTAGTTAAGTCTCATGGATATCCCAAAACAATTGTTTCTGATAGAGACTAGGTATTTTTAAGTTCCTTCTGGAAGGAACTTTTCAAACTTAGTGGTACTAAATTATGTATGAGTACTGCTTACCACCTTCAAATAGATAAGCAGATTGAGATATTGAAGAGGGTATTACAACAATACCTAAGGGGATTTGTGATGGAGAAACCTACTACTTGGATCAAATTTCTACCTTGGGAAGAATATTCTTTTAATACATCTTATCATTCTAGCTCTCACACTACGCCTTTTGAAATAGTCTATAGTTGATCACCTCATACTATACTAGCATACATACATTCGCAGCCAGGCTAGTATTGAGGCACTAGACAAGGACTTATGTGATCGTGATGAAGTCTTAAGGCCATCAAAGTCGCAATTACTTCAATCTCAACAAAGAATGAAGTCTTTGGCAGACCAACACATGATTGATAAAGAATTTGAAGTGGGTGACTTGGTTCTGGTTAAGTTACAATAATATAAACAAGGGTCAGTGGCTAACAAGTGTTCTCATAAATTGAGTAAGAGATATTTTGGTCCTTCTAAAATTCTAAAAAGGATCGGCAGTGTGAATTATGAGCTAGAACTTCCTCCTATGTCATGAATTCATCATATTTTTCATGTTTCCAAGTTAAAGAGAGCATTTGGAACAATTTTTTTTCTCCATTGCCAGAATTTTTATAGAAATATTTCGTCTAGGTGTGTGCCTATAACTATTATGTCCTCTCGAGTTATTAAGAGACAAGGATAATTTATTCGTAAGATTTTAATTCAGTGGAAAGGGAAAGACTATGAAACATTTTTAGTTTCGTTTCCTAATTTTGACCTCAAGTAACGGGAGTAAATGATACATCCCCGAATATTCAAAAGAAGAAATCAGAGAGAAACGCGAGAAACCAAAACATGTGAAGGATTTTATATAAAATAAAAACTAAATGTGTACAATGAAATGTAAAGATGCATTTGAGCATGTGTACTAGAAACATATGACTTGTAAAAAAAAGATTGTAACAAAAAATCAAGAAAGACATCATATAAATAAAAATATAAGTAACAGATAAGCTTATGTCTGAAACATTTTAAAGTCCCTTCTCTCTTCTTTTATTCTCTTGATTCTTAGAGCTGAGGAGCTCGAACACCTCCAATTCCTTTTCTTCTGTAATCTCTGTTGCAACATCTTTGGAGTCTTGGACGAGTACTTGTAAACCAACACCAAATGAGGACTTAGAAAGCAGCCGGAGAGAAGGAAGAAGAATAGATGCATAAGAAAATCAGTTGGAATCAGTTAGCTGAGACGGATTTGGTGTCTGGCTTCAGAAGTATAACACTAGCATCCTCAAATCCTAGATCCGAGCAGAAGTGGTCTGGAGGTGAGAGAAAATACAATCGTGACTTTTATATTTTCTATCGACGGATTTTACGCGTGCAAGGCGGGCTGTGGCAATTCTTGGGCTCTACAATATTGGGCTCAAGAGAGAGAGGGAGAGAGAGAGGCACCGACGCCCTGTCGTACGCGTCCGCCCCCACCATGTCCAATTCGCCCAAGCAATGCCGTTAAAAGCTTTTGCTGCTGCTCATCTCCTCCTTTTAACTCTCCCTCGAGGACAGCACCACCGCCACTTCTTCTTCTTCTCCTCCAGTCTCAGCTTTCCTGTCTCTCTCTCCCTTGCTCAAGGGGTTGGATCTCGGAAGCATTGGCACCCCCAGTAGCCACATCTTGGTAACTTCTGTAGCATTGCCCTCCCTCCTCCTACTTCTTCTCTTGCATCATTTTTCACAGACCTTTTGACTTTGATCATAAGTTTTTTTTTTTTGTCACCAAGATCAGATTCTAATTTTGTGATCCCTACAGTCGAACTCTAGTTTTCTTTTTATTCTTTGTTTTGCTGTCCTGTGGAGTGCTTCGTGCAGCAATGTGGTTGTGCTGTGTTGCTGTCGGATGAAATTTGGATGGACAGAGGACCGCATCCGTTCAGGTGTCTGGTAAACTTGTAGTTTGGTTGGTGAAAGGAGGAGGCGTGGGTGTTGGTCAATTTTGAAGATCTCCTTTTGTGATGGTCTCATCTGCATGTCTTTATTTTTTGTCCTCTTCTCTTTACTTCAAGTTAAATGTTGTTTGCTGCCTTTGACATCTGCATTATGATGGCTGACATGATTTGATCTCATAGAAAACTTCTTCTTTGGGGAATTTTCGGAAATTGATCTCTGTCTGGATCTGAGATGCTTCAATCTTAAACTTAGTTTCCTGTAGCAATCCTTATCTGCATCCAAGCTATGTGTGGGCTTTTAATTCTCTGACTGTGTGCTAACAGTCTATATCGGGTGACGATATATCTGGATAGAAGGCAGTAAGTCATTTTAGCTGGCAATGAAAATTTATTGCTCTGACTCGGGCTGAATTATAAGATCTTTTTTTTCATGGCTTCCCATGTCTGTGTCATTCATTTTGCTGGCATCATGGATCATGATCAATAAACTGACTATGTCTTTGCTGGTGCTAAGGTGTATCATAGTTGTAGATGTATGTATCTTAAAGAATTAGAGACATGTCATTAGATGAAAAGATCAAAGAAAGGGAACTGAAAATAGTTACATTTCCACTCTATTTGGTTTGATGAAATGAACAAAGAGTGGCTTACAGATACTTAGATGCTTGTCTTGAGATGAGGAGTTTATTTCATGTTATCATGTCACTTCAAGTATTTCAAAACTAGTTTCATCCATTTGCTCAATGAAAATTGAAGTCTTTTGGCTTCTCACATTGATGATTCAGCCTATGTTCGACCTATAACTTTTCCTTTGTGTTAAAGCATTTTTTTGTTTTTGTGATGTGTGTCTCATGACTTTGACATGTTGCAACAAATCACCTGCTCAGTATCAACGCGAGGGATCTGTGAACTGTTTGGGATCGAAATCATGGCAGCCAGGAGAGCTAGTGCGTCGCGGCGGGTGGCTTACGGTGGGTGTCTTCCACTCGTCGGCTCGCTGAATCAGAAATCGCGAACGTCGCCATTGTTATCCGTTGGTCTGGTCCTCTTGGTACGTTTGCTTGTTTGACCTTGCAAGGTGTCTGCTTTGTCTAGACTTTGTCACGTATAAATGTGCTTCCAGCTAAGCCTTGTCGTGTTCTTTACTAAATTCCAGGGTGTTTTTCTTCTAATTGGTTACTCGTATAGAGGTTCAGGTAAGTGTATCATCCGATCTGACGAAATTTGACGGAAGTTCGTGTTTATACTAATTGAATCGAAATAAATTGTGCTTCATGAAGGTGGATTTAGCAGCGAGAAGAAAACTTTGAGCAGGGCTGATGGTACGTTCAATCTTACTCATGACTGATGCTTTATTTTTTGCATTTTGTTATATCTGGTCATTTTTTTTATTTTGAAAAGTATATCTGATAATTTTTGTGTCATATTTATTGCATTTTCTGATCGGATAGGATATACTGATGACAAATTTTGTGAAAGCCATTTCCTCTTGTTTTGATTTTGTAATTAGTCATGTCACACTACCTTTTACATAGTAACACATGTTTTCTTTTCTTCTTACATAGTAAAAAGGCAAATGCTTAACTACAAATAAATAAATCTTAGGTATAAGTGAAAGCGTTTGGAAAGTTGAGGGAAAGTAAGTGACTAATATTAAAGTAATAAATTTAGGGGGTGATGTGGAAATTTGATGTAATTTATTGGAGGAAAATGGAATTAACTTGTGCATGAATGAAGATCTTTAACTAGAGAGTATATCTCATTGTTCGTGATGAAATATGCACAAACTTGGGATGTTTTACACCTAAGCTTTCATTTTCTCCATTTTGCACTTTCTTGGCAACATTAGAGTATTTAACAATTTAGCATGTTATGCCACGATGCATCTGATGCTAGTTTTTTGCAGTTATCATCTGTTGCCGAGAAGCATTTGTCTGACCTTTTAGGTTTTGCAGTTGTATTGTTACATTCATGAGTCATTTCCATTGCATAATATCATTTTCCACCATTTCTCTAACTTCTCAGTTATTTGTTGCATATTGGCAGGCGTTTTCTGCACATCAGATGTTTTACAAGCAATACCTATTCTCAAAAAAGCTTATGGTGATAGTATGCGGAAAGTTTTGCACATAGGACCAGATAGTTGCTCAGTTGTCTCTTCTTTCTTGAAAGAAGAAGATACAGAAGCTTGGGGAGTGGAACCTTATGATTTGGAAGATGTTGATAACAGTTGCAAGAGCCTTGTACGCAAAGGCTATGTGCGTTTTGCTGACATTAAATTTTCTCTACCCTACAGACCAAAGTCATTCTCCCTTGTAATTGTCTCGGATGCTCTTGATTACTTGTCACCTAAGTACCTTAACAAGACCCTTCCAGAACTTGCAGGACTATCAGCAGATGGCCTCGTTGTATTTGCTGGTAATTTCCTTTCGCACATACTCTCAACATGGTTGCAGAATTTCCAAAATCATTTAGCAGCATAAGACAACGGTCATTGGAACTTCTTTATCAATGTATTTTTTGCCACAAAAATAAAGAAAAAAAAACTCTTACTATTTAGAATTTTTTGAGTTCTCTCTTTGTATAGATATGAAACTGATAGGAAAGAACATGTCCTAACATATAGATTTTATTTGTAAGCATAGTATGCTGAAAAACTATTTTTCTTTTAAATTGAGTTACAAACTACACCAGGATAGAGAGATTTCTACTTGCAGATAAGTGTTTATTATTTTTCTTATTTTGTTATTTTATTCTTTTAGGATATCCAGGCCAACAGAGAGCCAAGGTCTCAGAGCTATCAAAATTCGGAAAACCGGTATGCAGTGTTGTTAATTTAATTTCCTTTATTGTGATCATTCCTATTACTTATGAAAACTTGTTCTGCATTGTTTCAAAGGTTTTGTTCTTGAAAAGAATCATTTTTTTTATTATGTTTCTGTTGGATACATTAGGTTTATTGGCATTTAGTGCTAGATACACTTTTGACAAAGGTTGTTGTTCTTGATACCTGAGCCTCCTGTTGCAGTGATCAGGATATTGTTCTTTTGTTTCTCGTTTAGAGTTGTACTAGTTATGTGCTTGTCGCTTTTTAAGATAGGTTCTAAAGAACTTTTTGTTTATTATAATATCAAATCTAGCAATGCATTTTTGTACCACTTGCAGGCCAAATTGCGTAATTCCTCATGGTGGATCAGATACTTCTTTCAAACTGGCTTGCAAGAAAATGATGCTGCTATGAAGAAGTTTGAGCAGGCTGCAAGCAAGAGTTCTTACAAGCCAAGCTGCCAAGTCTTTCATGTTACATCTTAGAGCTCCATCATTACATAATATGACATATGAAGTCAAAGTCGATTAACTCGTGACCTCATCTTTATTTTTTCATCAGTACTTCAATTTGTTCATGATATTTTAGTTAGTCCTTTGTTATCATATATCCTTTTTTTCGGAAAAAAGTGCTATTAAATTGTATGAATAGGCAATATTTGAACTCCTTATGATTTGCAATAAATACTTATCTGATATTATTGTATGAGTTCGGTTACAGTTTCTAAGTAGTGTTGCCAAAAGTAGAGTTCTGTTATTGGAAATTCAGTTATGTTAACTTGTGGGCATTATTTCTAGATAACAGCCATTGACTTGCAAATTTTTGGATAATTCTTGCTTCGCACAAAGCGTGCAAGACCAATTAGAGCCTGGTACTCATGATTTGCTCGTCAAGATAAAAACTGTGGACATAACCCAAAGTTTTTTTTCCGGTGCAGGCCCTGGAATTCAGTAGGATACATTCAATTTCGAGACAGACAACATAAATGCTAAAATTTCTCCCGGTGATAAAATCTCTAGAATTTAATCCTGACACTGAGTCTAGTATAATTAACCTAAAGTTTGGTCCATGTCAGCCAGCAGTTAGATTGGTAGAAATCAGATGAGTTTACATTTCTTGAAGCTGTAGGACTCACTGGGTCCTGTGTATGAGGATAACTCAGAATTCATGCCAAAGGTAAACCTCCCTCCACTCAGCAGTGTATATTGCACGAACAAAACTCCTCTCAGTTGACATCTATTGCATAACAAAACTCTTGTAAAGTTATATATACACTGGTAATCAATATAATTGAATTCAGGGTGGAAATATTTGTTGCTTTAGTTCTCTTATGGTATCACTAGACTAAGGTTTTCTCATGGATGTCATCCTCTAGCCAATCTGCTGATTCCTAAGTAATCTCCCGTCCTCCCTCCTTTAGAAAATGGCACCACTGTTATTGAAGGCCTCATTGACGTTACCCATGTCCAACTACTTACGCCATGCAAAACATTTGGCCGATGAACTTGTCGTCGCAAGTCACATATTGCCCGCCTCCGGCTTTGATCCATTTCAACAATTTTGGATTCAATTATAGTGACATAATCTCCTCCCTCTCGACAAGAATATAACATACAACCTATCCGGAGCTTCACGTCCTCTCGCCGAACCATGATATCTGACTTTAAATTCGTGCCATGAAAATATCTTTTCCACAAACAAATTACGTTAGTGTCTTTTTTCTATGTGCAAATTACAACCTTCTTAGTTCACAACAGAGACTAGATTAAGTGATTATCAACTATATCTAAGATTCAAGCGATAAGATTAGGTTCATGCCCTAGTTCACAACAGAGACTAGATAAAGTGATTATCGAATCGGATTCTAAAGAGACAGTCAAGTTGTTAACTAAGCAAACACCACCAAGCATTCACAAGGGGCTAGTGACACTAGCAAGCAACGAACTAGCATGAGGAAGAAGCATCCTAGCACTTCATGTATCCATTTTTCTATTTAACCTTCAATTGTAACACAGACTAATGCCTCCTTCACCAAAAGAAAAAAAAACAAATGGATTATTTTCGAACTCGGTGCCAGCACTAGTGCAGCTATCACACCATGTCGAATCTACAAGCACTCAATCTGTTGACAATTACACTGAAAAAGAACAACTTCATGTTGGTAACAACATGGAACTACCAATTATCCATGTCGGCTCAGCCTTAATTCATTCTTCTCTCAAGCCTAAAACAAATATTACAAATATCTCACTCATTTTTTGTGAAGAAGTATTACGCATTCCTAAAATAACAAAACCTTCTCTCACTCATTTTTTTTAAAAAGAATTTGAAAACACAAGAATCCTTCTCCATGGACAACTTAAGGATAATCTCTATCACCTCAAACCATCAACCACTCCAACTAAAGCTCATCTCTGTATTGCAACTTCTCTAGATCAATGGACGCCCTTCTATGTGTACCATTTGACGGGTCATACTGAGAAAGAAAAAATATCTTCTTTTTAGATGAAGAGAAAGGGGCAAAACATTTAGTTCAAAAGATATTATAGTTAAGCAATAATATTATGACGGAGTAATAAATAATTTCTCTTTATTTAAGGAGGTGTCGAGATTGAATTTTTTTAATGTAAAATATTTTCTTTGATCGACTAATTAGGGTGAAGTATCGAAAATGATAGTGGCAACCAAAATTTTTATTATTATACTTGGTATAGACATAATTATATCCCACTTTATAACCATAAGTATATTTCTAAATTGACAATACTAACTTTAAATATAATAACAGTGAATATAAAAATGAACGTTCGAGAATTAAAGTTCACACTGTTTTTGGGAGAGCATTTTTTTAGCAATCTCTATTGATATTCCAAAAGATATTATTGCTGATAGCATTCCTACTGATTCACCATTCAAAAAGCTCCTTCCGAACGGGACTTAATATTTTTGCTTCACCATTGCACCTTCCGAACGGGGACTTAATGTTTTTGCTTTTGGGACTTTGAAAGTTTTGCATCCTGCTTGAGATAGAACGATAAGCGCCATTCTCCGTTTGCTAGGCGTATGGAATCATTGTTTCAAGAGTACTTCTTGAAACGAAAGAAATATGAGTTTTCGAAGTGTACTAGTAGTCAACCATTGTAAGATAAATTATTTGAAGGAAACTACACAACAATATAAACAAGTCATATTCATATACTTCAAACTTAATACAAATACAGTTTTGAAAATGTAACCTGCTCAAATAAAAGACCAAACATTTCAATTTGCCTTGTAAGAGTATCCACAGAAGATTAAAGATTTTTGTAACCAAGGAGTAGCAATAAAGCCAATAAAAACATACCAGATATCAAATAAACATTCATGTCTTTTTGATCTAGAAGTAGAAGTTTAAGAAACAAAACTGAAGGCACAAAAAACTTATTACTGACTAGATCCGCTGAGAACCGACAGGAAAATCCAACTCAGTTAGGGCGTGGAGTAGCCCATTCAACTCGGAGGATAAGGTTATCATAACCATAACCATTAAGCTTGTTTATAGCTCTCTCAGCATCTTCCTTGTTGACAAAGTTGACAAAGCCGAAGCCTCGACTAACTCCAGTCTTTTGATCAACAGCAACATAGACACGAGTGACAGGACCAAAGGTGCGGAAAAGCTCCAGAAGGTCAGGTTCCCGTGTGTCCTCTGAAAGATTGGTTACTCGAACAGAGTTCTCATCATTGCGGCACCGCATCTCTGTTCCACGAGTATCTGCACCAGCTCTCATGCTAGGACGCTGAGAACCGACAGGAAAATCCAACTCAGTTAGGGCGTGGAGTAGCCCATTCAACTCGGAGGATAAGGTTATCATAACCATAACCATTAAGCTTGTTTATAGCTCTCTCAGCATCTTCCTTGTTGACAAAGTTGACAAAGCCGAAGCCTCGACTAACTCCAGTCTTTTGATCAACAGCAACATAGACACGAGTGACAGGACCAAAGGTGCGGAAAAGCTCCAGAAGGTCAGGTTCCCGTGTGTCCTCTGAAAGATTGGTTACTCGAACAGAGTTCTCATCATTGCGGCGCCGCATCTCTGTTCCACGAGTATCTGCACCAGCTCTCATGCTAGGTGGTACATAAGTACTTTTTCCAGCACCAGAAGCTGCAGCAGAAGTTTCAGCACCTGGAGGTCTATCAACGAAGCTATCCGTTTGCGGTGCAAGATCCTTGTAAGGACATTTTGATGTCCAGTGGTCACCCTTCTTGCCACAAGTCCTGCACACCATAAGGACAGCACCACCTGCCTTGCCCAAAGCAGCCAAACTATCTCCCGCAACTTTTATTTCTTCTGGTTTACTTCCTGTTGATGAAGGTTTAAAGAAACATGCTTAAAATGTTCAATAAACAAATAAATTAATAAACCTCACCGAACAACGCATTCTGGATTTCATGCTGACATAAATCAATGCAATAACAATCCATTGTTTTCATCTGATTAAGACCTCAACAAATGCACCACACCACAATTAAGTTGCTATAGATTATTTTTTACCGATATAGAATGTTAAATTTAGTTCGAATTTCATGGGATTTTCCCGCTTCTCCAACTAAAATTGCTCCATTTAAATAAATGAATTCATGTCATGGCAACAAGATAATCAAAAGTCATAATCATAAACTAATAATCAGGTGGACTTACTAATGAGTGCATATGCAAAACTTAATGGATCCATAAAAAGAAATCAAGTTCGGCATCTATACTGTAACAGCAAAAAATGAAAGCAACAATTTAAATGTCGGGGAAAACATAATACCAGAAACAAAACTGTTATGCCCTAAAAAGTATACTATACTTTTTCCACGTACCAAGTGAATCCACAGAAATGAACACAATTTCATCACTTTTACCGAACACAACAGAGTTCACATTATACTCGTTTGACTTGTTAGATATCCGCCTTAGTTAGGATAACAAAAACATGGTTTCTTATATCATTCAGCTTCGTATGATCACAGAAACATGTAAAGCAGCATAAATGACGCTGCACCATGTACACGGAGATAGCGAAACGAATGTAACCAATATGATAAGAATACCTGAAACTTTCCTTCTACTATTGAAGTAATAGACGAAAAACGTGAGCATACTTCCATATGCCTTTAGAATAACACTGCAACTATAGAGTAAACTGCAACATACCTCTCGGTACTATGAATAAGGGGAAAAATCAAATCTTCCCATTGTCAAAACCAATCAAAATGTCAAAAAATAAAAAAATGAAAGATTTGCACATTTACAATATACAAATGGTCAAAGAAATGAAAGGTACATAAGTTCAATCAAACAATTTGGGTAAAAGCAAAACCTTTTTATACGATTAGATTCAAATAGAGAGCGATCTAGAACATAAGATGAAAAGTAGATCGGAGGCGGTTAACCCTTACCAGGGGCGCGGGGCCTCTCGAGGAGGATTTCCTCTGTGGAGACCATGGTGAGGCGGCTGCCGGCGTCCTCGTGGACGGCGTCGCCGAACTTGGGCCAGGAGCGGCGCTCGAGGGCGCGCTTGCTGAGGCGGGCGCGAGCGAGCTTCCGGACGCGGGTGGTGGTGGTGATCTTAACCTTGTTCCCATCCTCGTCGAACTTATACTCGATCGTCCTCTTCAGACCGTTCTCGTCCGGGCCGATCACCACCTTCGGCGGCAGCAAGAAGTCCAAGTCCTCTCCGTCGTCCTCCTCCAGTTCCCCCCAGCGCAGCTTCCCCATCTCTCCCGTCGCCATTGGCAGCCTCTCTCTCTCTCTCAACTCGGCGAAAGAACCCGATAGAACCCTAACGCAGGAGTCGTCTTGAAACCTAATATTTTATGGGCTCATAGCCGTATTTTTTCAGTCCAAGATTTTATGGGCTAAAAATATTGAAACCCAAATAAATGTAGGGTTTGCAATGGAGAAATTTTGGCCCAACACAACTATCAGTGGGATGTGAATAGGGAGCAACAAAAAAACGAAATTGAAATGAAAAAGTGGTCTAAACTTTTTTTATTTGATAAAAAAATATATCAACTTTTATGTTTTTTATACTTGGCTTTCACTTTCTAAATTCTTTTAAGAAAATTATTAAGTTTAATATAGTAAATTCATATGGACATAAACAATGTTATTTGCATATGAGATTTATTAAGATATAAATGAATAAAAAAGTTGTAATTGTGTACTTTTATGCGAGAGTCATTAGTGATCATTATTTTTTAAATATTTTAGATAAAAAATAAAATTTCAACAAATAATGTGAGACCCAGAACGATGATGATTTATAAATATCAATAATGGAGCTCATAATGATTTTTTAATTTTTATTAAAATCATATATTTACATTATTATGTTCAAATAATATTCATGTTCGCTTACCCAAATAAACTTACCGTATTAAATTTACTATATTTTTCAAAAAATATTATGAGGCTAAATATGGTAACATTTTATCTTTTTTAATCCAATAAACAAATTTCATAAAAAAATGTTTTTTTGTTAAATAAACAAAAAGTTTGAGTCATATCTAAAAAAAATATTTTTTTTCTTACAGTATTCTCTAAGATGTATGCTTATTTTTGCAGCCTATTTTTCACTTCGACATCTAAACTATAAAATTAATTATTTATCTCTGTTGAATCTAGGATTTCGATATTATTTTGATGATCACAAATTTGTGAGGGAACTTAATTTGGACTGATAAACTTGTTGAGTTGATTTATGAAAGATAGGATATTCATGTTCAGAGAATGATAGGTCGACTGAAATTAAAGAACGGACGACCTATGCACATAGAAGACATATCAGAAGAACTCTATGTGTGTATTGGTCGTCCAAAGCGTATGAAGTGGTCGACCAATATTGAAGGGAAAGATCTAAGAAGTGAAGTCAAAGACTGAACGGTCGATCGAATATATTTAAAGGACGACCGAAGACAAGAGCTGAAAAGGAGAGGTTGTCCGATGAAGAACAGTGGGTGACCGATGGTTTCACACTTATAAAAAAGAGATGAAGAACGGGAGGTCCATGGAGAAGTGATGTCCGGTGAGGATACAACCGAAGAGGTGCTTTGGCTAAGGGAAGAGAGGTCGTCCGAAATTGAAGAGAGGATGATCGAAGATCTGAGAATGAAGACAATGGGCGCCCAAAGGTTTCAGAGTGAAGACAGTGGACGACCGGGAGATTGACAAGGCTGGAGTGGACGTCCGAAGGCTCTTGTGTTGAAGCAGCGGATGACCTTGGCTATGATATGATGGAGATCGATCGACTGAAGATGGAGTGCGGACGACCGATAGATTTCAGATAAAGACAAAGGTCGTTCGGGGTACTTGATGAAAAGACAAGTGAATTCAGTAGTTTGTCAGATCTGAGATGAGCAGAAGATCAGACGACCGCAGGATGGGCGGACGACCGATGAGGTGTCATAGGTAGTCCGAGGGCTGAAGAGACAAACAACGGTCGACCAAGATATCTGACAGGAGAAGAATGGACGTCCAAGGAATCTGACGAGTTGTCAGCGGACGTCCCAAGAATGTCAGAAGAAGGAAAGGGACGTCCGAAGATTTCAGTGGAAATAAGCGGGCGTCCGAAGCTTATTAGAGGAAGTTTTGACAGACGTCCGAGGATCTCATTGGGAAGTGAGTGAACGACCAAAGCATTGATAGAAGAGGGAGAGGACGTCCGAGAATCTCAGTGTGGAATGAACAGACGTCCGAAGTATCCACAATAAAGAGCAATGGATGCCCGAAGGATTGAGGGAGAATCAACGAACGACCACAGGTGTGCCAGAGGTTATGTCACAAGTCAAGTCCGTCGACCGAAGGTGAAGAGCGATCGACCGAAGGTGAAGAGCGGGCGATCGAAGGATCTTGACGAAGGCCTTCAACTCCAGAAGTGGACGTCCGGGTGATTGAGGTGCAATCAATGGGCAACCAGAAAAGTTGAAGGAGATGATGCAGTGTCAAGTCGGGCGACCGCAGGAACAACGGACGACCGAAGAAGCTTTACAAGTATTTTCAACTCCAGAAGTGGATGTACAAGAAGGATTGGGTGCAAACAACGGACGATCAAAGATGTTGAAGATGGAGGTACAAAGTCAAGTCGGTCGACCGCAGGAGCAGCGAGTGACCGAAGGAGATTGACAGGTGTCTTCAACTCCAAGAGTGAACGTCCAAGTGATTGAGGTGCAATCAGTGGGCGACCAGAGCAATATTTTTATAACCGGACCGAAGATCGAATCAGATGTCCAACTGTGTCACGGTTGGATCGGGCGAATCGAGTTCGACCGGATTGAACCGGATTTATATTAAAATAATAATATTTAGAATAATCTAAAATATATAACATAATTAATACTATGTAATATGTTAAAAAATAATAAAATATACTATTAGTTAGATATTAATCTAAGATATCATTTATTATATTTCAAAAGGTTAATGCTTATTTAAAATAACGTCTAATAATAATTATTATTATTATATTATTAGTTATATAACACTAATGATGTTATATTTTTTTAAATATACTACAACATTTTGTAAGAAGATAGAAAACTCTAATATTAATATATTAATTATAAATAACAATAAAAGCTAATTATAGTTTTAAAAGAATAGTATTCAAAACAAGCTTTATTTTTATTTCATCGATAAAATTCACATAAAACTTTTATTTTTATGTTTAATTACCTTTTTTCTTTAATTTAATTAACTTTGTTTCTTCTTTAACTTTCTTTTTTTCCTTTTATATTTTATCCCACTATTTAACTAGTGATTTCACTTTTGTTTTTTTATTTTTATTTATATTTCTTCAAGTTAAATGTTACACAGTATGGATATTTTTTATTTTATTTTTCCTTTTATGTTAACTTCCTTTCGTTTTCGTTTTCGTTTTCCTTTCCTCTTTTATTCTCTATATTATTATTTCCTTTTTTTACTTCTTTCTAATTGTATTTATTTATTTCCTACTTTGTCTTTCCTTTTTTACTGCATTAATTACATAATTCTGCATTAATCACACAAATCAACATTAAATGGATTATAACACAACTTTTCAAACTTAATTTCTTTCTATTTTTAAAATTTGAAAACGAACCGGTTTTTACTCGATTCATTGGTTTTCCGATTTTTTCCGATTTTTACCGGTTCAAGTCGGTTCAATGACACATCCGGTTTTGACATAAAATCGAATCGGACGGCCGACCAATTCATGGTTAAATCGGTCGATCCGGTTCCATTTTAATAACACTAGATCAGAGCAGTTGGAGACGGTGGAACAAGGTCAAGATCGGCCGGCCAAAGGATTGGCGGACGACCGAAGGAGCTTGACAAATGACTTCACTTGAGAGTGAACGTCCGAGATGATTGAGGTACAATCAACGGATGACCAAATATGAGTAAAAGCTGGAGGAGGTCAAGATCGATCGACTGAAGATGAAGCGCGGATGATCGAATGAGCTTGACCGCATTTTTCAACTAGAGAGTGGATGTTCGGAGAAGCTGAAGTGCAATCAGCGGGCGATCAGAGATCAGTTGAAGAAGGGAACTCAAGTCAAGATCGGGGCGGCTAAAGAATTAGCGAACAACCGAAGGAGCTTGACTAAGGGACTAAGGCTTCAGCACTTGAACTGCGGACGCCCTAGGATGAGCGGTGGACGACCGAAGCACCAAACGGCAGTAAGTTGAAGAAGGGAACTCAAGTCAAGATCGGGGCGGCTAAAGAATTAGCGAACAACCGAAGGAGCTTGACTAAGGGACTAAGGCTTCAGCACTTGAACTGCGGACGCCCTAGGATGAGCGGTGGACGACCGAAGCACCAAACGGCAGTTCAAGTGGAAACTTCACCAGAGCAACGGTCGATCGAGGCAGGAGCATCGGGCGACCGAGGGGTAGGTGAAGGGTACTGTACTTGCATTAACGACTAGTTTTCTGAGTGAGGGAATTAGGTCATTAGTGCAGAGTATATATTGTTATCCCAAAAGTCTTGGAAAATAACTTTGGCAAATTAACTAGTGAGAGTTTGAGCGAAAGAAAGTCTTAGTTTTCCTTCTGTGATTCGAGTGAAGAATCCAGGATAGAAGGGAATATGAGTTCGTGAGCGAACTGTAAGAAGTTGTCTCCTTATCCTCTAAAAAAAAAGAGAAGTTGTAAGGGAGCCTTCACCCTTAAAGAAGGAGTTTAGTGATCTCCAGAGGTTTCGAGTTCGAGATGACCGAAGCGGGAACGTAGGATAGAAGTTCGACCGAACCTCGTCAACAAACTTTAGTGTTTGTTTGCTTGTTTGTTTTTATATCCTCCTCTTCTTCTACTTGTTCATATTTGCATGTATATGCTTCGCTAATATAACTAACCTAACTGAATAAAAATAGAAAAATCTTTAATACACCAATTCACCCCGTGCCATCTAAATCATACAATCTCTATTAAACTATTTAAAAAAGAATCTCTATTAAACTATTTAAAAAAAGAATTTCAGCTTCCTCGGCATCAAATTTTTGTGTTGATTTTTCTTCTTCTTTTTTACTTATAAATTAATATTTATCATTTATCAATATAAAAAATTAGGAAAAAGATATATATTTAGACGTACAAATTAAGGATGTAAGTAGTAAAATTGAAAATCTAGGAAATTGATTCAAGGCAACATAAAATTTCTAAGTTTCTTTTTTAAATTAAAAAAAGAATTGGATTTTTTAAATTTTAAAAAATTATCCAAAAAGCTCGATGGAGATCTAATAACCAAAATTAGAAATATATATATGCATTGTCTTTTTAACGCTTTTAACAAATATAAAAATACTCAATAAATACAATTTTCTGTAATATGAAAAAAAATTATACAAGCCTTAAATAATATGATATTAACATATGTAATATGTGGTTGGTATAGATTTACATAATAAAATATTAGGGGCGTAGGCAAAAAATTGAAAAAAAAATTAAGTAACTCACTCGATCTGACATAAAGTTTATAGTTTTTTCTAAAGTTCATGAAAAAGCTAGGCGATTTTTAGATTTAAAAAAAACGATCATTCAAAGAGTCCGATAGAGATAATAATAATAATATTTTATTATTATTATTATTATTATTATTATTATTATTATTATTATTATTATTATTATTATTATTATTATTATTATTATTATTATTATTATTATTATTATTATTATTATTATTATTATTATTATTATTATTATTATTATTATGTTTTTTAATACCCTTAACATATATCAAAATACTCAATTAATGTAAAAAAATTGTGAATACATATTAACAAAATTATATAAGTCATAAATGATGATATTAAAATATATAATATGTGGCTTATGTTGACTTATATAATAAAATATTTTTTTATATAATCATAAATATAAAATATACAAAAAGAATAGGAGCTCGGAAAAAACCATTCAAAAAATTTGATAAGTTTTTTAATAAAAAATATAAAAAGTAGAGTATTTTTTATGTTAAAAATCGTTCGACCAGTATTACTTTCATCCATATAAAATACCCTTAATACTATCATAAATATAAAATATATAAAAGATAGGGTCTCAAAAAAATTATCCAAAAATACCGGTAAGTTTTTTTTAAATTAGAGAATCATCCAAAAAATAGTGCAAATGTTTTTCTATGTTCAAAGCACCCAACTCATATTACCTCTAGTATAAATATAAGTAGATAAACATAAAAAAATGAAAATTTCACAACAACTAATGGTGGATAAAATTAAAAACTTTTAGTATTTGAAGGACGGTAAATAGTAAATTATTTAATTTGAGAATTGAAGTGAAAATATCATAGTGTATAGTGTATAGTGTATGAAAAAAAAAGAAAATAGTCCTAAATTATAATTACTATAATAATATTACATTTTTATAGTTGATATTTTAGTTGAAATTAATATTTTTCACGTGTCTACGAGTATGTTGCCCATTAAATCCAAAGTCAAATAAAAAAATATGTGGGTCATTAATTTTGCACTATGCATCCATACTCTTTTTATCTTTTCTTTTATCTGTTGACTTAGCTGATAAAAAATACTTGATAAGCACTATTATTAATAAATATTTTAAGTGCTGAAATTTATTTTAGAATACAAGTAATGACATGTTTAGATAGAAGTACTGATAATATTTACGAATAATTACAATATTTGTTAAAATAAATATTACCTAATATATGATAATAATATTAAAATAATATAGATAAATGATTAATATAGTTGGTTAAAAAAATCAACAACTTTAAAATAAGTAGAAAAAACTATATTTATTTTTTCTTATAAGTTATTACTCTAACAACTTATAAATATATGTTTTTATTTGCTAAACATGAAGAATTTTTAAAAATAATTTGTAAGAAGTTTTAAACTATTTTATAAGCTAAGTCAAACAAACTTTTAATACTATGAGGGATAACAAGATATTAATGATTACATGTTCCATGAGTTGATAAGTTCATGACAGAATTGAGATGAATCTATATATTAAGTCCATGTAGAATTGAGATAGATCTATGTATTATTATTTGTTTGCCTTCTTTTGGAATGTGATCTGTACTGGAGATGTCCACATCCTTTTCAAGTAAAAAAAAACAGCTATTAGTTAATGGATTCCATTATCATATCTCAACAAGACAACAATATTGGTGCTTGCAAGTTGCAACAATGACTTTTTCCTACCAGCGACACATATATTAAATGTAAAATAAAAAAAGATAAAACTTATATAAAAAATTCTACCATTTTTTCGTTGTAGATTTAGCACAAATTTTTATTTTAAAAATATCAACTTTTTTAAGTAGTAGTAATTTAAACTTTTGCATAATTTGTTAAAATACGACCATTAATGTTTACTCTAAATTGTCATGCTTATAACTAAATATTATGTTACCAACTTATTATTTTCCAAACTCATTATATCTAAATATTACAGTTATCTTGGATATACAGTTGAAACTTTGATTGATTTTAAATAACATAAGAGTCAGAAAAAATATTAATATTTATTTTTTTATAAATTTAAAATGTTTAATAATATATTAATATGTCATTCACTTATTCACATAACAATTATTAATATTTCTGCGATCGTCCAAAGTTGTAACCTAATTAAAGATGAATTTCGTAATTTTTGTGTCTAATTCTTTGTGCGATATTCACTATCTTGTCTAATAAGTATACTCATTAATGTCTTTAAGTTGTGACACATAAATTTTTATTTTGAATTAGGTCATAGATAAAAATAACCAACATTATATCATGATTTAGTTAGTTGTACATTTATTAAAAGAAAGTTAACAAATTTATAAATGAGTCAAGAGAATATATTTTTAAATATTTCATACTGTAACAAAATATTCGTGCACCAACTATTTCATTGTATATATATATTATATATAATATATATATATATATATATATATATATATATA
>LTAE01003618.1:0-36453 GCA_001647135.1 Pontederia paniculata
ATATTGTCTATAATGTTAAATTCAGAGATGTGTAGCTAAACTCCTTTATCTTCTAGGGATGGTGTAATCTGAATGTAGTCTGGAAACTTTGGAACCAGTTATTTCTAATGCATTATCAGTTTCATTTACATTGTTGTTAATCTGATTTGAGCTGTATTTTAACATTGGATGTTTTCAGAGGTATAGCTGAGAAGTTACCTCTTTATTTTGTGAATCTGAGAGGATAGCAAAATTCATCCTATTATATTCTGATATGGATTTTGTGTTATTCTGATTCGTATGATTAGTAGTGTTATGCCTGAACTGAGTCATGTTGTAATGCTGAATGTTTAAGAAGTTAGCTGAGAAGTTGCTTCTTTATCTTGTGAATCTGAGAGGATAACAAGATGCATTATGTCTTGTTCTAATTCAGACTTGTTCCATTCTGATATCTGGTTTTCATGACTGATTTCTTCAGCTGGTTTAGAAGCAGTAGTACTTAATAGCTGAGAAATCTAACCTCTTTTCTGCAGATTATTGTTTGAGAGAACAATAATCCTAAATCATATTTAGAAATCAGATGTTGTGTATCCTTTTGAGATGTAATGAGACTTTTGATATGACTTAATATATTCATATTGAAACTCCATGGATGCTTATAGATTGATTTGTGATATTTGAGTAAAGAGATTTACTTTGTACTTTTAAAATCTTTTCTTAACTAAGAAGTTGAGATAAAGCTTTCCATGTGAATTGTGTAATTCGATTTAATTGCATTGTTGAGAAACTTCGATTGTGCTGTTAATGTTTTGTGGAGACAATTAACTGATTTCGAATGTTTCGATTGAAGCTGAACTTTGGAGTTTCCTAAAGTATTCCAGATTACTATTCAGATAAAGTCAATCCCTAGGAGTTATTCCCTTAACTGCATTTATCAATCTTATTCCTTTGTTAGTTGATTCTAACCTTTGCCTTTAAACTAAAATACCAAAAAATATTTAGTCATCTTTTGTTAAAACTAGATTTCTGTTATTACTGATACTCTGCCTTGTTATTTTCCTCTTAGTTTTCAGTTCATAGTTTAGTTATAGTTTTTTTGTTTTTAATTAGCTTCCTCTTTTAGTTAATTAATTCTGTTAGATTAATCCTTAAGTTTTAATTCACTGTGGATACGATACCCGAGGTTAGCTACTCGACATGTGCACTTGCATATTTGAGGAAGCTAAGGTTTAAAACTTGATTTTCATAATTCATATTCACACACAATTCATCATACAAAATCATAGCACTACAAACCTCACATCACTAGCTCCCATGGACTCTGAGCGAATCAATCTACCAATACCCCACGGCTGGGTCAATACAATATGGAGGGAATCAACCCTCCCAATGCGACAGACGTCCCAATCACTTCAATATGTCGATTCAATCAATCAGTACATCAATCATTAACAATTTAACCTATTACGGCTGAGCATGCAACACGTGAACTAGGTTATCAATCAATGAACTCAATTCTATAAATTTAATACGATAACATGATTCTAGGTCAGGATCGGTCGACCAACTCCCATAAGGGCGTCGTCCGACTTGAGGGTCGGTCGAGCATTGTATCGACCGACATGAGGTCGGTCGATAATTCGACCGATATAAATTCGATCGGACCTTTAAGCACTTACAACCCGATAGTCAATCGAACCCTCCCCTAAGGTCGGTCGATCGACTTGCATCATATTCAGAAAATAAAGTGTGAGTTTTCTCTAGGTTATTGATATCAATCAATACATCAATCAATTGAAATTCAATACAATATCATGCTCAATACAATAGGATTTTCAATACAATATTCATATGAACAAGTCTAACATATAGATGTTCCTAATTTCAATATATTCTAACAATCAATCTTGAAACAAGTAAATCTAATGACATTCATAGGCTTAAATTATCCTTTGAAGTAAGCATCACATATCATTTAAAATAACTTATGCTTGTTGTCCCCTTGCCTTCTTAACAATAATTGCATCAATTGACTTAGCATTTAGGCACATATCATATGGCAATATATAATTCCAGCATGTATCACTACTTGATAGCTCATCAATCCAAAATTCATAAATTTATTTATACAATTCTAAATCATATGAGATCAACTTCATCTGAAGCTATATTAAAGCATCTATTTTCATCCTAAAGATCAACTTATAATCATACTTTTCCAATTTAGTAGGTATTTTGCAAAACAGTCATATTATAATTCGGAACAGCTTGATAGTGTCTCAGTGTTTTGATCATAACTATCAAAACTATTCAGAATGAGATTAAATAAATTGTTGTACAAACTAGACTTTAATATCTACGTTTTGACATATCATTCATAATTTTTGGACAACTATTACCTATCCAAATTGACCTCGAAAGAGAAGGTACGAAATTTGGACAAAATCACAACATGTTACTATATTTCATTAACTACAATCATCCATATGGATCAGTGATCTCCTGTACTTAGCAATAACAGTTATTTTAATCCATTCATAATCATAAATAAGAAAAATTAAGTTATCGTAATCCTTGAACGGTTCTCTTCTCTTCCTCATCTATATAACGGCGAAGAAGACCCTTCTTTCTAATTATTTTTGTGTATGGGGCGGATTCAACAATGAGCCATCATAGAAAGTGGATGGAGAGAAAACATGAAGAGTTTTATAGTGCCTTTGAATGAGTTTTGGGTAGTGGTTAACTTAAGGGCTCATTGAACGAGGTTTTTCTTAGTGGATAGTGATGTCAATATCCACTATGGCCTTATCTTATTTTATAATTTTTTTTAACAGGTATTACAATTAAAAGCAACATTTATGCAATGAGCTGTAAGTGTAGCCCGCACATGTGCAATTGAATGCGATGGGTAATGGAATATAAATAATGTGCACCTCAATAAAAATGTGTTATTTCACAAACTTATAGTTGAAGTATATTTAAAGAGAGTAATGCCAATATCCTATGTAGATTATGTTGTATCCATATCATATCATGCCATCCACAATGCATCAAATATGCAGCGTACACATTTTAACACGTTATCATCTCGTTATTCATTGTAAAAATTTGAATTATCAAAACAATCATAACTTTTACATCATACTTTACAGGTTAAAATTAACATATACGTAAATCTAATTATCACGTAGCTAACTCTGAATTCCTCAAAATGGAGCTTAACATATTTGATTTTCGACTACTAGGATAGACAAATTCTTGTTCTAGCCCTATTCATTGAGTTATATTCTAGGAACCGTATCTCACTATCACACTAGAAGATTTTTTTGCTGTTGCCATAATAATTTTCGAAATTTCATCTTAACTAGTTCTTACCTATTATCACAAATCTCACTATAACAAATGAAAATTTCTACAAAAACAATTTTTGTATGTACATATTGACTTAAATTTAAAATAAGGAGCTAGTGGGAGAGAAAATACCATTCACAATGAAGCATGCATTTTAAAAGCTTGCCCCCAACACTATACGTGTATGGTTCAATTCACATCTTGGTTGCATAAAAAGGTTGAGAAATAAAAAGGGATCCATCATCTCGTGCTCTCTTTAGAGGGGACCGGAATAATTGTTGTGCTGGCCGCTCCAAATAAGGCCACAAGGGTACTGCAAAAGCATTGCCATTTGCCAATCATTTTCTTCACCTACAATGCCCAAAGGATGCACTAACCGGGATGTCTGCAGTAGCAGTAGCATCTCATGTCACCACAATCCCTTTCCTCAACCACAATTCATGAAAAGTGCACTAGGTACTATCAGAGAGCTCCGGGCTCGTCCTGGCTGATTCTTCAAGTGCTACCAATCTGCCAGTGCAGGGTATTGATTGTAATCCAAGTCACTCTGATAGTGATCCAGATACTAACGATTTTTTTAGGCATAATATGGACCAAGTTAATGATACCAATTAAATTCCCAATAGTAGTGAAATTCTCCTACAAGATAATCTTCTTTATGATGGATTGATAGGGATACTCCAACTCGGAGATTTATAGACAAGTCAGCGGCAGTTTCTTCCTACCCATGCTTAAATAAGAAAGTAACCGATCATTTTTTTACTTCCTTTCTAACAAGTTAATGACAAATTGATTAACCCAGGAAGGTAGTAAGCAAGAAGCATACAAAACTCGAATATGGCATTCTTATTTTAACTTGGTTTCGTTGCTATTTGAAATGTAAAATTACCAATATTGCTCTTCACTAGAATTTCCAAACATGAAAGGTATAAATTGCACTTCGTCGGATCCCCCAACATGAACCTATAATTCTACAGGAATTTTCTGAATATATAACAAAAAAAAACCTAGTGCATTGTTCATGTCACCATAATAATAAGTTAACAGGCGAGCAATAAGTAACGGTTTTGTTTGAGACAATGTTTAGCATGTGTAGGGTTTCCGAGTTAAGATAACACATTGCTACATATAACCGAGTTGCATGCACATTTTTGTTAGTAAAATACACAATACCTTGTGTGCAGTGAGCACTATCCTAGACCTAGTTCATGTAAACATAGATAAAAGAAGAAAAATCAATTTGAAGAACTTTGACATGACTGATACATAAACAAGAGCTGAGCTCTCTTATGATAAATTGTAGTTAAATTAAATTAACAATGAATATTAATTAAGAGCAACAACTATCACTGAAAAGCTTTTACTTGCTTATCAGAGGAATAGATCTTTTCACAAAGACTTGTACTGTTCTATCAAGCGTGAAGCATGAAGGCGCGAAGTAGGACTAATAGTGCAACCAAGTTTCTGAAGATACGCAATCTGCAGAGTAGGTTGCATCAGTTTTTTTGTTGTAGAATAAGACAGGAAAGTAAAAAGTGATTAGGAGCGCATGCATGGTAAACAAAATCAATGATTAAATTCTACTGTCACTAACAAGTAGGAACAGTAAAAGTTACAACATTCCAAATTTCAAACTTCAGATAATCTCATCAACAAGGTGTAGAAGTCACAATGACATAACTTTAAAAAAAAAACATTTATTCACTGAAAGGTTGCCTAAGAACACAGAAAATAGCTACGTGCAGGAATTGTCATGAATATAATTTGGTTAGCCTATGTTTCCCCAACCGACATCCATATAATTTTCGGAAGTGGTGCTATTTTACATAATAAGTTTGAGATACTAGTTTGCAAACGATAAATCTGAGGTACCACTTATTCACTGATCAAGGTGAATACTAATTTGCAAATCATAAATCTGAGGTACAACCTTTTTAGTATAGGAGATTGATGCTATTTTAGATAATAAAGAAGAAAGAAAGAAAAATAAATCAACAGATACTGATTGACGGGGCACATTCTTAAATCAATCAGCTTAGTGTACTCATTGGCAGTTAACAGGCCCTCTTATCACGTATGAACTAGCATTGCCTGCCTCTTAGTTACAAAAAAGTGTCTAAATGATGCATTAACTTGAGTTTCCTAAGAGCATGTTGTCATTGGTTTCCAGAGGAAGACTACATCCTTTGACATTGAAGCAGAAATATTAGATGCTATTCGATCATGTAATCTTAAACTATTAGGTTGTCAACGTTCATGTTTTCACTAAATATTCCTGCTATGAATGCTGAAGATATTATTAAGGTTAGATGTATGCTAAGCTAAAGACTGGATAACTGGTATTAACATAAAAATGAAATGTAAAAGAAAAAGAAAACATTGCCAAACACCTGCTTGACTGTAGCTTCAGATGAACCCATGGACATCTCAATTCTTTGCTTCTGGAAGTGTTCCTGTCAGTACATGAAATAGATATCTTATACACATGACCAATGAAATTATGAATTGTGATCTCTTAGATGAAAATCATAGTAGCATAATGGAAGTCCTCACCACATAATAGTGTTAGGAAAGTCAACACTTACTAACATCGCAGCTATGCATAAAAGATATGAGCCTTTGTTTTACTGTTAATCCGTGTTCGGTTATGAATTGATACAAATGCAAATAAAAGTTATCCTAAACTAACAAAGTTCAGAACTGCCTACACTAAGAGAAAGTCAAATCATCAGTAAAAAACAAAAGGCATGCTTCAAAACAAATATAAATCATTCAACAAGAATATTTTGAAAAGATTGGCAATCCTTTAATTGAAATAAAATTTTGGTTTCAAATACAGTATTTTTCTTTTTGAGAATAAGATACATTATTTTACTATGTATATCGAAACATCTGGTACATATATGATAATAACCTAACTGTTAGATTATAGGAAACTATTCTCCACCGAAACTTTATAATACAAATGATGCATGTAGAATTAGTCATATTTTTCATATCATATATATAGTTCATTTTTCATTGATTTTACCATTTCATCAGAATATTTACTTTAATTCTTTTTAAGTAAGAATCTACCCAAGTTTTTGTTGAATGTTCTTCAAAACACGCAAAGAATATGGCAATAGAGCGATTTCATAGTCACAACCCGTTAGTTCAATATTACGACCGTGAGCGAAACAAGCAAAAATGAATCATTGGAGATCACGGACTGTGAATAAAGGAGCACAATTGTGAGCAAGACGAAGTAATTTTATGAAGACAATATCACAATTGTGAATCTGTTGTCACGAGCTGTGGTAACATGAAGACCAATTGATGAAGCCACGGTCACACTCGTGACATCCTTGTCACGGGCCATGAAAAGCATAATTTCAAAGAAATTGTTCAAATCTCTATCTCATCAAACTCAGAGTTTATGATAATCTGGTTTTGGGCAGAACTTTATTTAATTGATGAATTTGAATAGAATTTAACCCCAAAAATCTCCTAAATTTTAGGGATATCTTGGCCACACCTCAAAATCGACAAATAGAGCCCAAGGAATTCATTATGTTTTATGCTACATGCATGGAGATTAAAAGCTTAAAGTCTTTAGAGACCCTCACATGTAACACCCCTTGACCAAGGCATGATATTGTCGGCTCTGGGTCTTAGCCGCACGGTTTTACCAAAACGCGTCACACCTTGTAAAGGCAATGTTCTCATATATACCCAGCATCTCTCCCGTGACTTGTGCATGTGGGACTAATTCAAGGCATGCCTCTTGCATCACCCCTAAAACGAATTTTTGAAGATTTGAATGAAGATTTCTGCGAGAGCCTTGAAGAGAATTATCTATCAAAGTGGTTGCAGTCCAACCTTTTTGTTTCTTTTATCTCTAGTCTATTTTGAATGATGAACTTCTGCTAAATTTACTGAGGAATGTGTGAAACTCTTGGTTTAATTGAATCTAGACTTCTATTCATTTTTCCTTTGAACATAAATGTTGTGTTTAATGTTTGTCATTGATTTATTGAGATTCTCTAGCTAACTATCATCTTATAGAGGAATAGTTGATTATTGATTGTGTTACTCTTTGAAAATAATTTTTAACTTCAAATTGAAGCATTACATGTCGTATATATCGTGGTGCCATCCTGTACAGGAATGTTATGGACGTGTGGTTTATTGATTGTTTTAGTTTAGGAGATACAATTTCATGCATCTTGATTTCTAACAAATAAAATTGTCATCCCGTAGAGTAATGATTTAATTTATCTAGGTTTAAAATATTTTATTCATTATATAGAGGAAATCGTATCTTAGGCAAATCCTAATCCATCTAAGAATCTTATCCAATCATGAATTTTAATTTAATTTACTTTGTAGTGAAGAAAAGTTTATCCTTTTTTTATTGTTTTTAGTTAACTTTCTATCCAAGTCCATGTTAACTATCTTGTGAGAATGATATTCTACTCAGTTCTTTATTCCTAAGATACGATTAATGCATTTGCTAGTGATATTTTTCTATTACTCATAAGTCATATCAATAGATCTCACTATTCAAATAATTTGATGTATTGTACACATAATGTGCCTCACTCCAGTATGGAATGAACTTATAATAAGATGATCGAGTCGATTCCATGATTATTAGTTAATAGGCTGCTAGGAAGAGAATGGGTTGTGAAAGGAGCTCTGAGGGAGAATAAATCCTAATCCGGTTCTATTGAATGGTGTAGAATCCGCTCTTAGCAGCAAATCCTTCTATTACACCGAACACGTTTTTAAAAGTAACGAAATCAAATGAATCATAATGTTTCGTTGGAACATGTACCATATACAAGCATGCTCTTGTTGTCATCTATTGAATTGGTTGAGGTATAAAGTTATTAATCCTCTTGAGACTTTACTTATATATTTCATAAAATTAGAATAAAAGTAGTTCCACATTTTGTTGTGATTTTTTTTTACTTTTAGTAGACAAAACAATATGGCTATTTATGTGCCAAGATATACCGAATATCTCATCACCTTACAACTTTAGATCCATATGTATATCAAGTCAAATGCAAAGTTATCATGACAAGAAATATTATTACTAGAATCAAAATTCTAAAGCACTAGAGTTAACCCTCTCCCCTTAAAACAACAACACAACATCACAAGAGCCTAGTCCATGTTATGAAGTTTTAACACTTGGGCATAGATTCGTTTAGATAAAGAAAATACTTTGGGTGTCAAATCAAGGAGATGTACATGGGATAGTAGCTTAATTTTGGGATACAATGAGATAGCTCTCTTTTTGCACTTACACATACTTTCTACATAAACCTATACATGGATATCTAACAAACTTTGTTCCCCATCCTTTTGCTTTCAAAAAATGCCTAAGAATAATAAATTCATGATTTGACACTCGGTCCATAGTTATTGATGCTGGAGGATACAGATTTTGTATTAGTTAGGCTATGAACAACATATTGTTGGTTTCCTTGATATAACTTTCGCAAGTTTCCCATACTTTCAAACATTTATCTCCGAATATGTCAGAATTTTCTCCAAAGGGTGACATGACAGTTAATACCGCCACTATTTACTTTATTAATGAAGTTCATGTTTGAATAGCAGAAGCAAAAACAAGATATTTAAATTACAATAATGCTTTGTAAGGCACCATGTTCAAGTCATATGATATATGGTTGTGTTACTTGTGTACTTTTTGTGTGAAAGAGAGATATACTAATAGTTGTGAGCGACATCCTTCCTCAAATAGTAAATACTTAATGGCCTAGACAACAGGGAATACATTGAACTAAAAGTAAAAGGCACAAAGGTCTATGTAATTGTGAATGATGACAGGCTAAAGAATTAAGACAAGTCAAACATAACAGTTGAGCAAGCACATTAAATTAATGGTGCAAAAAAAGCTAGACATTACTGCTTTCGACCGCAACTTAGGTATATTGAAATAAACTTAATGTTTATAAACTTTAGGCGCATATGGGATGTTGATGATTCAACAAAGCATTGACAAGCTAAATATTCGTTTGGGTACAAATAATAATAAAGAAGTAAGATTGACTTGTATTGGCAATTTAATAGCAACAAAAATGTTATCATTTGTAGTCGACATTTTAAATCCATGATAGATTTCCTTATATAAGTTATAGTGTAACGTAATAATCATCTGTCAAAAATGTTATCCAACATGGAATAGAAGATAGAAAATGTAATTAACCAAAGTATATGTAAAGAACATAACATGTTGTTGATCCAGTGCATAAATAAATTTATTATTACCGACATGATTAGTTATAAAAATAACACCTAATAAGGTTTCATATACAAGATGAAAAACACACCAACCTGTTTTTCTCTAACTAAATGTGCACGTTGTTCAATTGGAATCTGCTCCCACTTTATGATCTGAAAACCAAAAAGAACTCATGGTGCAAAGATGCTTTACTCAAGAAATTTATTTTATTGAGACAGTAACTGATGCAAACGAACTTACACTATCTGCATACAGGATGGCTTCAGCATCCTTCAAACAGGATTTTAGGATACGTAGAACATCCTAAAAATAGAAAAAAAGTTTTCTTTACTTACTATTCTTTTTAGCGAGAAAAAGAAAAAGCTGCATTACAAGAAACCAAATGGCAAAATGTCAATAGGATGTAAAGTTACTTGATTGAACTAATATCTTAATCCTTCACTGCTACTTGTGGAAAATTTATATTGGAGCATTTGTGACAGTCACTATAACTAAGGGATGAAGACAATGAGGTGTACTAAGCAAAATTAAAATGAGAGGACTCCAACATTTAACATGAAGAGTCGCATATCAGAATACTTTCTTTTCTAATGTGTTTATAATCGCCAAATGGAGAAAAATGGAAATGCATAGAATAAGCTCATTGCAAGGTAAGGTTAAATAAAGTGGGAACTGCTAGAACAAATAGCCAATTTTAGATTTTTTTGATGAGGAATAGTCAATAGGAATAACTGGTATGAAATCAACAAGACAATATTAAAAAAGTTGAGTAATGTGAAATATGAACTACTTACCAAAAGGTCAGTAATTTGATGGAAAAAATAGGCAGCAAAATAACGCATTCATCTACGTATATGACTAGATAGCAACTCGAAAGAGAATCAGAGGAAAACCTTGTTCTTGCTTGTCTTGTTCCTTAGACGTTCATCAATGACAAAGTTGACCTATGATAAGAGAGAGTGTAAACTCAAACAATTCTTTAGCTGTAAATTGCTTAGCTATGTTGTCAATTTCAATAATCATAGGTCAAAAACATGCAGAACATGAATAAGCTAATGGTATATGGAACAAATAAGAACTTAAAAGTTCGAAATTTTTGAGACAAGTGTAAATAAGTTGGAGGGGTTCTGTCGGTCCAACTAAAAATAAGTTTTGAAGGAAAGTGAATATTAAGAAAAATGAATTCTAGGAATTGATCCGAAAAAGAAAAATAAGTTGTGTGACTTTAAATGTAATATAAGAGAATGTGTGAGAAGGAAAATGAATGACATTATCATTTAGGAAATCATTTTCTATAATTTTGCTTAATGCTGTGAATCGTAATAAAAAGAATTTTCTTGTAACTGATTATCTTGAGTTGCTAACGAGGGAAAATTGGAAATTTACTGTTTAAAGATAATTTTAATCTAAACAAATAAAGGATTGGTGCCCATTTTAATGTATAATCAATAAGTAGTAAAGAAGATAGACCTAGATAACAAAGCATTCCAAGTTAAGAAATATAAGCCAACACTAGCATCGCCACTATTCCGAGTAATGCCATCATCGCTTGAGAAGTAAAACGTCTTGAATTTGGAAATCAATCACACTAGCATCTGGTAAGGTGAGAGGTGTACCTAATGTCGCCAAACTTAGCGATATGACTAGAGGTGCCCAGCAATTTGGCAAGTACGCCAAAGCTTTCTGACATTATGCACTAGCAATAATGTGACCAACCAAACACCAAGTGCCAAGGATCCAAAGGATTAATCATGAATCGCATAAACAAAAAAAATAAAAAAAAAAGAGCATAGGCATAAAAAAAGCCATTTCTCAAACGAACTGAGATCCCGTCTTGTGGACCTGACCAAATGATTTTTTTTATAGCAGATGAAGCATTCGAGAAGGCCAAATTAGGAAGAGTAGGAGCCCGTTGTCTCACAATCCATCTTGCATCTCCAAAGTTCAAGATTATCTCCAATGACCAAAAACTTGGACTAAGAGAAATACCTTGGTGTGTAATGTCCATTTTTATAGGTGAAAGATGCACGATGGTATCACAAGAATTGCACATAGACTCTTTGGGCACGTCAAGTTAGGAACTAATATACACGTGCTTTTCTTGCAATTGATTATTTTGTCAACTGGAGAATTGATAAGCATGTATATTATCCATTTGGGGCATCTAAACAAAGCATGCATTTCCTTTTCACGATTAAAATTCATCTAGCTTTGCCATTTTGAATAAGAAGAAGTGCATGTAGGGGAAGGAAAAAAGAGGTGAGAAGGGAAGTAAGGGAGGAAAAAATTCAACCTCTTCAGGTTGAAATAAAGATAGGGTGTCGGAGGGAATGCAGGGGATTTTTTTTGTTTCCATTATCCAAATAGAAATCAAAGAAAGCTTTTCCTGCCCTTCCTTTGACATCAATTCAAACATAAGATTATTCAATTTGGTGTGTCAAAGTTCTACTTGGACAGCTAAAGAGTGAAGCGGATCCTGTTTTATCCAATGGAATAAATCATTGATGGCAAAGGTGATCTTTGTACCTTGACTAACTGCACAACAACATTTTATAACGCCATCATGAATAGTACCTTGTCGAGCAACCGGTTCGGTTGCTGAAATGATTTCTTTTTCGCCCATTGATGGAATAAATGAGAGATCATAGATCTATCTTCTGTGCTGAACCTGCAAATAGTAAAAGAAATGTTGAAGTACTTGAAGAAAGTAGTATAACTAGAAGAGCCTTATGAGAATCTAGTGCATAAGAAAATCATAGTTTACATTTAAAAAATTACCTTTTCAAGAAGGAATTGGCAGTGCACATTTCTGTCACCTCTTCAGGAACCCTTGAAAGATCATCCTCATCTCCAATTTGATTACAGACCTTCACAGTAAAGGGTTCACTTCTTAATGCATCAGGAACATCTTTAACTAGTGGCGTGCTTGCTTCCCTCAAGACTGCATCTCCCTGATGATTTGCAGAAAGAAGAATGGAAAAAAAAAGACACAGAATGAGGTTTACCATCTCGTGTTTGCATAAATTACATTAACCAAATAACTATCATAAGGAAAGTTCTTAAATTCAAAATAGATACCAACATGCATGTGCTCTGAAAAGATGAATGAAGATCGCAAAGAGAAAAATACCAAGATTAGTACCTAAAAGTGGATGCATCCAAAAGAAAGAGACAATACAAGTTACAGACTAGAATGCATACAGCTTCAGGTCATGTTTAGTTAATGAATTTAGTTGGGTCATAATATGATAGATTTCTGATAAGAAACAGAGGGATAGCTCATATTTTTAGTACAGAAAACCTTACCAAGGGCATGAATTGTAACGTGGGCTCATGGATCTGAAGTTAGCTGGTATTTCCAAGGGGTTCCAGCCGTTCCAGACCTAGAACAGATTGATACAAGGACCCAGTGTGGCTTTTGAAAAAGCATCAGAATGGGGAGTTGAACTTAGTATCTTAAAGATGTCGACCTGAATATGGACTGCACCACAGGCTTATCTTTGAGCCATCTGGATTAAATGCAATGCTACAGTTTTGGTGGTGCGCTGTGTTATGTAGAAAACTGTGGCACTCTCGCGGTGTATGGTTGATTTTTTTAGCTTTGAAATCAATTTATTTCAGCAAAATCATAGCTATAGTTGACATCAATAAATCTGGATCACTATTGGCAATTTGAATAATCTGTTTTCACTCAAAAGAAGCCCTAGAAATGCCATATGGAAGATGACTCAAAACTCTATACTAGATGTGTTGCATTTTTCACTTTCAAAGATATTTTCTAATAAAGGATATCAATTGCCAATTGCCGATTTTTCTACCACCATCTAAAGAAAATTTTGCATTTCTTTTTGAAGGCAAGAAGATGACCAGAAGGAAAGATCATAATACATCATTCACTCTCTAGTTAGAAGGGAAAGTTGTCAAACATGGCAGATGAAGGGAATACATAAATGAAAATGAAATACATGGAATACTTGCTGAAAAAGAAATACATGGAATAAAATATTTGCCAACAATGAATTATATAGACAATGAAACTATTAATTACATAAAACACCTGAATGTCAAACAGGTGAGATGGGATTTCTTTAAGGAACCGTGAAGGCTGCAGCAACTGGAACAAAAGATATCCACATTAGTGCCCATACATATACAGAGAGACGACTTAAAATATATACGTGGAATAGAACTCTTTATCCACCTGCCAATTTGAGTCCATCATAAGATACAAAATCAACAATCTCTTCCGAGCACGAGTTATCGCGACATATAGAAGACGACGCTCCTCCTATATATGCATGAAAATTAATGCACCAAATGGACAGGCATATTAATAATTCGAAACAGAAGCATGGAACTATTTGCATACAGACTTACATCAATAGTACTTCCGCCTTCCCCAACCATTCCATTGAATTCATGAAGTAAAGGAATTTCATTGTCATTTGCCTGCAGTCAACAAAAGTGCTAATGTTGCATGATATGTAAAAGGATGAAGAAATAATATCACTATTTTATCAGATAACCAATGAGTGTTTTCAGATAGCAACGAAAGGAGTAATAACTTATTCCCTCTAATGATGGTAATTACCTTTTGCTGCTAAGCTAAACTTTTTTTTTGAAAGGTGCTGCTAAGCTAAACTTAAAGCAGCAAGCTTAGCCTTACAATGCAAACATGCAAGACAACGACTAAAAAGCAAGCCTATTTCCCTTTTAAAGAATCATTATAGAAATAAATATTTTATTATCTTTTTCTCGTATGTAGTTAACATTAGTTAATTACTTTCAGTCTAGCTATCCATATACCTGAATATGAGGATGCAATACATGCCACACAATAGTTTTTGTTTTGAGAGGGAGGTGTCACATAATACTACGGAGATCAAACTTGCAGAATGCAAGCCTTCGAACAATAGTTTTTCCTTTTCTGAGGAAGGATAGGATAACTACGAAAGTAATGTTATACAAAATATATCACCAGAAAGGTAATGTTATACATTATGTGTAACATACCTTCACAATAAAAACTGTATCCCACTCTAAACCTTTTGACTGCAAAAATAGCAATTAGCTGTATGTAAATAACACATAAAGGGTAAAAAACAGAAAATAATAGTCAGCTCCAGAAAATAACCTGATGAATAGTAGTTAAGGTGACAGAGTTCTCATTTTCTATCCGCCTAGATCGGAAATTTTCAGTTTCCCTCAAAGTTATAAAGTCAATAAATGCCTTGAGAATGCTCAAACAGCCTCTTTCTTCATTCTTAGTTTGATCATCTTCTTTTGTGAAATTTGTGGAGAGGAAATCAGATACGTCATCCATTAAGTACTGAATGACCTACAAGGAAATTTGTTCTAAGATGCAAAAATAAAAAAATAAAAGAAAAATAGAGAAACATCTTAGTACATGGCTGAAAGCTTAATGTCATATAAATCCATGATTGTGGCACTTAATTGCAACTTTCATGTGTAATTTTACACTTAAACTAAGATGATTGAAGTCATTTGAAAACCAGTGATTTTTTCATAAAATAGAAGTTAAATATTTACTTTATTGCATCCTAAAATTTAGTTATCATATTTAATTAACTTGAATATGTTCCCGGTGTATCATATTTGTTTATGTAAGACAAAGTAAGACTATTTTTAGGAGTGAATGATAGAATAGGTTGCACTCTCTGCACACCCGAGGGCGACTGTCCATGAGTGTTGGTTGGCTACAAATACAAGTGGCAGCAGAATATGGCTCCCTCAGTTCAGATCCGGACTATCAGATCAGTGCTACACAAGGTTCCTCAGGCTCAGATCAGCGCTACACAAGGTTCCTCAGGCTTTTGGAGCGGATAGGCAGGTTCACTCCAAATGCCTCCATGCTAGACTGTTGGCGCTGGCTATCAGGATACTACTCAGCGAGCAAGATCTATAGACAGCTTCTTCCAAGAGGTACAACCCCAGACCTCATCAGAGCTGACTGTCAGCGAATCTGGCGCCTACACATACCAATCAAAGTCAAGATTTTGACGTGGCTTTTAAGACGTGGTAGACTCTTGACAAGAGTATATCGAGCGCGTTGGGTACCACATGCGCATTGTGTGGGACGGCAGAGGAGGACATTACACACCTATTTTTCATGTGCCCCATCGTTGTTGGGATTTGGCGTTGTTCGGGACCCAGGAGTATTGACACATCAGGGACAAATGGTTTTTGGGCTTCATTGCACACCAGCTCAGACTGGTGACGAGTGTGAGCAAGGGCCATGGCTACTACATGGGCGCTTTGGTTGCAACGCAACCATACGATTTTTGAGGGAGAGAGATGCTATATTGAGAATATTGTACGCCACATATCCTCACTAGTTGAGGAATGGGGCTTTTGCTAGTTTTTTGGGTCTTTTTTTTTTAAGGCAAGGGAAACATCCTTTCTGGAGGACTCAGCCTTATACGGATGCTAGTAATACACTTGCATATTCCTACTTCTGACTTAATACAAACGGATGACTACCAATCTTTGTAGCCATCCTTTTCCTTTTTTTAAAAAAAAAAGAGTACTGGTTTGTATCACTAAAGAATTATGTATTGGTTAAGGAAATAGTAGGTAGTTACTACTCACAATGTTCTATGTTTTTATGATTAGTTTTTTGTAGTTATAGTAACTAACATTTTATCTTATAAATACATTGAAGGTTCTAGATTTGTGACAGCCTTTGAAAAGTGTTGTTATCAAAATTTTATTGGAGTTTGTTCCAATCCGCACAAATTAGTCAGCTTGAACGGACAAGTTATTAGTAGTGATTGTGTTTAAGATTCTTGCAATTTTACTATTATTTTCTTTTCTGTAGTCATATTTTAAGCCTTCTATTTGTAATTCCGGTAAGAGAGAAACATGTAAGGGATCAAGAAATATTGAATTTAGGTTGGCAAGCCCACTCTATATGGTGAAGGACTGCAGCCCCAATATGTGGTGTGAAAACCTAAGTATTTTACAAAAGTCCTCACTTCCCACTAAATGGCAAAGGACAACTAACTTCGTGAAAGATTTTTAGGGCCAATTAATATTTCATCCACATACATAGAGAGAGGATATTTCTTTGTTAGTTAGAGAAGGGGAATAGTCAGTTTTCTTCAATTTTGAATGAAAATCTTAAAATGAGAGAGAGAAAGAGAGAAAAAAAGCTTTCTTTCAATTTTAAATGTATTCAAGTATAAAGGAGTTCTTAGGATGATCCTATTTGTGGTTTGGAAGGAAGCAAAGTGTCTTTCTCCTACATGTGTGAATAAACATTGGTATACAAACACTAATCTTAGCAACACATGGATGTAGTAATCTCATTAGATCTTCAAAAGGAAACTTATTCAAATAGATCTAATGTAGATCAGTAAAACTAATCTAGCATGCAATCTGCCCATCAAATCTTTGGCCAAATGTTCCAATGTCATCGATCAAATTGTCTGATCTTCTTTACTTGTCTTCATCATAGATCCTCCCAAATCAAGCAGCTCCTCTCCCAGACAAAGAGACATGCCTTATTATGCATGTATTATTCATATCCAATGCTATTAATATTTTATGTTTTAGTTCTTTTTTTGTTTTGAGGAGTAAAAGGATGGTAGTCATCCAACTTCATTGATCAAAAAAAAATATATAATGCTTAGTTCTTTGTATCAAGGTCTTCAGTTTCTTTTTCCTCTATAATTCTTAACAACTTTATGATAGGCTCTCACTTGTTTATAGCTAGTACTGTTTCAGAAGGTATTACAAACCAGCTAAAGCAAAATACTAGAATGAATTTGCCCTCTTTAGAGTTGTCATCAGCATATGAAACATGTTCAACATTTTTCGAGGAGGAACATGTTCAGCAATTTAAGACATTAAAGTTTGGGTATAACTTTGCATATTACCCTTTCTCAAATAAAAGTTTGCATTTTAGTGTTAAACAAAGTAGACAAAGGACATAGTAGATAGTGATTTACTTCGCAACGCATAACCATCATATTCAACACTGATTAGGTGTGTCAAATATACAGCATTCATAATAAATCTAACAGAAATTTTGTTGATCATAAGATTAAAGTAGTACGGAAAATAATTAAACCTGGGATAAACTTACAGATCTCAGATCATCATCCTCATTTAGCAACTTCCCACCTTCTACATCAACTACTGCACGCTGCTTAAGAAGATATTTCTGCAATAATATGGAGAACAAAGAGTCAGCAGGATGCAAGATAATTTATTTAAGGGTAGTATCATGCAATAGAATTTCCTTGGAGCATTAAAAAATTTCACATATAGATCATGTTTCTTTGGGGATAATGTTTTGCACAAAAGGATTTTTCTACTTTTTGTAGTTTGGCAAATTGCCAACTGGAAAACCTTTTCGATTCAACTGCTAAACCTGAGAGCATCATTTCTGAAAACGATTTACCATTAAAGTTCTTGCCGCAAACTAGGTTTCTGAATACTGAAAAAGTATATCAGTAGGAAAGCTTTTCCCCTTTAGGCATTTTCCCCAAAAAATTCCCCACATCCCTGATCAAGGCGTGATATTGTCCGCTCTAGGACTTAGCCCGCACGGTTTTATCAAAACGCGTCACGCCTTTGTCAAGGCCATGTTCCCATATATACCTAGCATCCCTCCCTTAACTTATCCATGTGGGACAAATCCAAGGCATGCCTCTTGCATCCTTCCCTCCTTAGAGGACTCAACGTCCTCCTTGAGAACGCGTCACACCTTTATAAGGCCATGTTTCCATATATACCCAACATCCCTCACATGACTTGTCCATGTGGGACGAACCCAAGGCATGCTTTTTGCATCAGCTCTTCTTTCTTTGAAAATGACCAAGGAGGAATTGACTTCACCTAGAAGAAGGGGAGGAGAGGGGGATCTCCTCTGTTTACTTTCCCACTTCCAAACATCAAAAAAAGGCTTTTTTTCTCATTTTCCCACTAACCAATAAAATAAACTTACATGTTTTTGTATCTTCAAATTGTACGAGAATTTTTGTCATTGCCAATATACCCAGTGATAGTGTGATATCTTGGTTTTAGGCGACCATTTGGTCAATTTTTTGGAAGATCACTAATTAGTTTCAGCACATTTACCATGTCTCTTTTTTATCATTTTCATAAATGAACACTCTTCTATTTCAATGAAAACATGATAGTAATGCAAAGAGACCAAATTCACAAGAACGTTAAATAATAGGGTTATTTCCTTAAACTCCCCTCAACCATCGCGCAAAACCATATAAAACCCTGAACTATAAAACTGGAAGGAGTAGATGAACTTTTTTTGATCGGACATATTCATCCATATGTTATCTTCCATCCAATTTATCATTAAATTTGACTTTTTTTTATTTATTAAATGCTACATTTGCGCTCGAAAATTAAAATAACATTTTCGTTCTCCTTCCCTTGCGCAGGCGATAGAGATCACGGGCTCATCTATACGAGCTCCGCTCTCCGCATGCAAGATCGTGCGTCGTGTGCACGAGAGCAACGCTCGTGCACAAAGTGGCGAGCACAGAGCGTTGAGCTTGCGCAGCGGCGATCTCGCTGCTGCATGCGAGATGCGAATCGCACATACGAGTTCTCGCGCAAAGCGGCGAGCTCATGCAACAACGAGTGTAGAGCTCGCGCAGCGAAGAGCGCCGATCTCGCAGTAACGAGCTTGCTGCTGCACACGAGGCAGGAATGCAGGTGAGCTCTTGCATGCGCGAAGCTCTCACGTAGAGTGTCGAGCTCACTGCTACGCACTAGGTGGGGATCACGCAGGCGATCTCTTGCTTGCACGAAGCTCTCGCGCAGAGCGACGAGCTCATCGCTCTGTGAGCTCTTGCAGCGGACTAGCATCGCTACTCGTGTGACGGTCACATAGGAGCCATCTAATTTTTTTTTAATTGAAAGGGAAAAATGGTCATTTAGTAAATAAAATATATTAAAAAAATAGAAAATCAGACGATTGGAATAAGAAAAATTTAGAACTACTTCTGCCCAGTTTTGCAGTTCAGAGTTAAATTTGAAATTTCACGATAGTTTGAGGAAGGTTTAAGGAAATAACCCTAAATAATAATTAGTTCAATACTTTTTACATCCATTATTAATGTACAAATATGGATTCTAAAGGACTTTAATAATAATATTCATTATGAACTTAGCAGTTTTGATTCAAGTCATTAAAACCGACATCATTTTTTAAGTGACTAAAAACCCACATGATTGCTAGTAATCTAAACATGGGTTAACCCCGTTAAGCTGAAGAAATATGGCATGTTTAAGTTCATCATCGAGAAGAAATGATTCATGATATATAAATAGAACTTGCAATAGTCAATTGTATCAACTTAGTTGTCACTTGACTACATAAAATGTGATGAGGAACCTGAGGTAGCATATTGGCTGCCGAAGATATCACCATTGAGATTGAGCTTTCCTAGCAGAATCAGCAGATAATATTACCATCAGTTTATTTTGGTAAAGTCAAACTGGAGCAAGACAAGATATAAATATAAAAACAGTCATTCATCCCTTACTCTTTTTGCAAGCTTTGATAGCATTTCCAATGCAGATAAAATCTTTCTTCCTTGAGTAAGTTGAGCTCTATTAACAAAGAAAGGTCTCGATAAAAACGGAGATGACTAGAACTTGATTACAATGTCAACCAAATAACTCATGAGTTTGAGCTAAATGAATAAGACTTTTAGAAGATTGTCAAAACTTCACAGTTGATACAGTAATTATGAACATACAGCGATTGTCAAAAAAAATTCGGAAGATAACAAAATGGAGTTGATGTATGTAGGTTGATAAAAAATGACAAAAGGGAATTGTTTTAATGATCTGGATGACCCTAAAGTTGAGGAGAAGAAAATATTAGGATCGAACATTTCTCCATTTTATTTTGGCTGCGAAAGAAATAAAAAGAAATTAAATAAAATAATAAAATGAATGGTATTAAAATAAAAAATGACGAGTTGAGAGAATGAGAGTATCTAGTACACAGAGGCAAATCTCCCTGAAGGCTCTGATACCACTTGACACAACAGAGGATGGTAAACGAAGAGTACAACTTTCGGATGAATTCCGAAAGAAGTTAATGGTTCGACCAAAAAACTTGATAAAATGGTTTATAGCATCATCAAACATTACTCAGAATCCACCGTCAAAATAAATCACACAGATCTATTGAATAAAACGAATATTTAACTGATTAACAAATGAAGAGTTGGACCTATTTATAGGTTTTTACAATCAAATCTTAAGCAACCTAAAGTCTAAAGAATAAAAGATAAAACTGACAACATTTGGATAAGATTCTAAACTAAATAAAAATATATTGTCTATCGTGTATATCCTACATCATGTACAATGCTTTCTACACAGCATCGCTCTCCAAAAAAATTAATGCGGTCCCGTTGCAACAAGATGGACCGCATGACTACCAAAGAAACGAACAATATATGTCTCCAACTGCGCCCGCCAAGTGCCCTCAGTGCTCTTAGTGAAGCAAGAAATTTCAGCATCTAAATAATCCATATCTATGCCATAAACCTGACACAATCCTTTGTGGTGGAGAGGACACCAAAGAAAAGGTGGCTAAGGTCCGCACGAGATGCCTGTGTTGGCTGCCCACCACGGCTGATATACCCTCGTGAGGATCGTGTCTTGTCTAAAAATCCAAGCAAAAAACATGACTTCGAGGGGTGTGTGCCCCGACCTGTTTCTCGGCATGCTAACTCAACACTGACTTGACCTTGCAACGTCTCCATGCGGCCAATCCAAACACCAACACCAACACTCCCCACCGCACAGCGTCGCAGATTATCAATCTTATGGGTCATGCCAACTTTTGTCAAGGGACCTATGAATGACCCCAAGTTATCTAACCATTCCATGTATTTTTCCTTTGACCACTTTTGTACTTAGTTTCTTTTGATAGCCAACCAGTGGCATTGTTGTGAATATGTAAAGGATGGAATGCAACATTGGTGATGGACCTCCACGTCATTCCACCCCCTAAATTTGTGGTATATTGAGGTGAAGCCCCTCACCCTGTCGTAACCTTGTTGCCTTCATGAATGAAATTGTTTGAGCCAAGCCATTGTGCTCGAGCATTTGTGTTGAAATTGGTGTGCATGTCTCAAATAGAGGGGACGTCAAAGGACGGCAGTTATACGGGTCAGCTATCGCAGATGACAGACGTCGCAAGATTGTCCGTTGGCATTGGTTTGTCCACTACTTGTGGAGCGATTTATGCACCTGCAACTAGGGGCAACATAAGACAATTGATGGCACCAGAGACCACTAATGGTTCAGCGCCAGAGATGGCTGATGGTCCGGCACTAGAGGCAAAGATCTTGGCTGTCACTATTGTCCGTGTTCTCCTTTCGGTCCAGGGGGGATTGAACTAATGCAGACGAAGAAGAGGCCCCCAACAACCTGAAAAGTGATGCAATGTGGCACCCCTTCTTCCGAGGGTGCAGCTCGACAAATAGTAAGAACTTCTTTTCAAGAATAGATTACTAAAAAGACCATTTTATAGACAAAAAAGAAAAAAGTGGACATCATTTAAATTGTACTCCAAGTACAACATGTCTGGAACTTTAAATCCAAGTAAAATGGAACACTAGACCTTTTCAATGTACCCGACATCTTTGCTTGAAATATGTCATTTGAAGCCAATGCAAAGCTGCAATTCCTGGCAGCACATATTCTTTCTACATAATCAACAACCTGTAAGGAAACACGACACATAGTACAATCAATAAAAAATAGAGAAATTGAAGAAACCATGCGAGAAGTTCTGCAGGAGTTAAATTAAAGATAAATCTACTTCAATTAATTTGTCAATTCTCATGAGACACACAGACCTCGCATCACATTGATTTTACAACATGACACATCAAATCCGACCTATTTTGTGACAAGATGGTAGCATACAAAGAGGATTGGAAAATGTTACTTTAGAAATCATTAACGTCTTCAAAAATATAACAAGACCAACTTATCGCCAACATGAGAACATATCCCACGATACAAAGTTTGGGACCAAGTTTCTGGGAAACCAGAGCTTCTTTCTAGAAGAAAATTCCTTTTGGTATGCTTCCCACCTCCTTTTTTATATTATTGCTTTTGAGAGCAGAAAAGGTAATTATGAAACTATTGTAATAATCTTCCTAATGTTTTTTTTTTGAAAGGAGAAAGGATGACTAAAAATCTTCTTAATGTTTAACTGTTAAAAAATAGAGATAAAAAAGGAGCAAATATACAAGAGTCGAGCTCTCAAAAGTTGGTTTTTGGTAATAAAAGATTATGCATATTATACTACATACATCAGCTTATACATATAAAAGTGCCCTCTAGCTAATGAAGTCCACTCCAAAACTCCGGTTAACATGGAGAACTACCTCTGTAGCCCAATCCCTCTTAAGAAAAAAACTTTGTAGTCCAATCATTTTCATTCCAATTGACAAAAGAGTGCTAAGTTGACAATTATGTTATATATACATATTCATCATCGGAATGCATCTGATAACAAAAAAAATAGCTAACATAAATGGTTTAGATTAGTCCCACCATGCGACAACTCAACTGACAAGATGAATGTACAAATTGATGAGAGAGAGGAACAAAGGAGCACCATTTTCTTTTCTTCCTTTTCACCAGGGAAAAGTGCCTTAAATGCTAGACGAAATGGACCGTCATCACAATCTGGTAGTGTCGTTCGAAGCATTGCCATGATAGCTTTGATTATCTGCAAGCATTTGAGTAAGTCGGTTTGTTGTTCCATGAATATGTAATACAAAAATGTAAACTGATTCCAGAATTCATTTTCATAAATGTAGCAATGAGTAAGGCAGAAGAATCGTTGGAGTTTTATAAGGCCAGAGTAGTCTATTGCTTGTGTAAAATACGTTTCATTTACAAATAAAAGGCTACCTTGATGTATTTACTTTGTAGAAATTAGGATAAATATGACGGCAAGATTCTCCAAGGATATAAAAAGGGTATGATAGTGATGATATTTCTTAAACATTAACTCAGATGGCACCATGTTGATGCCATTGTTGATTTTCTATAACTGCAATGATTTCAAGTTCTACCTTCTCTCAAGACATCATTCATTTATTTGAGAGCATCATGACATCATCCATTGCCCCCAACAAATTTTATTTTCTCAAATTGATGTTAATAGGGATTGAAATTCTTTTTTTTGAAAAATAGGGATTGAAATTCTATACTCTAAAGGATGGACACACAAAGTAGAAAATCAACAATATAGATCAGAGCATATTTCACATATCAATAGGAACACACATTCATGTTAAGACATTAAAGTATCAACCTTCTTTCTGTAGAAGGCAACACCATGAACATTGAAGGGTATTTTCCTGTTGCGAAAGGACATCTGAAATGCTTTACCAGAAACCTGCATTACATACCTGTTTACTGCCAACAAGTTAAGAGGAATATCAATACATTATTATATAAATACTTACTTGTCGCCGATAAAGGATTGCAACATTGCCGAAAGAACAATCAGCAACTGAACCATTAGATCTCAATTCCAGGATTTTATCAACAACAAATGCACACTGTGCAGCTTCATTTTGGCATTCTTTAACAGTAATCTGGAAGTTGTCTTGGATAAAATTCAGGACAATGAAGTGATAATAGCAAAAGCAGAGTCAATCTGTAAGAAAAATATACCTTGCACCCAATAGTATTATCAGTTTCAAGTTGTTTAGGGCATCTTCTTTTATTATTGTGAATAAGAGCTGATGCAGCCTCCACAATGCACCTTGTAGACCGGTAATTTTTCTTCAACCTAATCTGTAACAGAGCACCAAAAGAAATCAGTCTTGAGTTCATCAACCACGCTGCCACTAAACAAGTAATGAAACTCATGAGGCCAGACCAAAGCAAAAGGAAACACCAACCTCCTTGTGAGACGAAAAATCCTTCCGGAAGGAGTCGAATCCACAAACATTGGCACCATTAAAACTGAATATTGACTGACGTTCAATCAGAGAAACGAACACCTCAGCAATTATCTTCTAGGAATTTAGACAGGGAAGAAAAGGTACAAAGACAAAAGTACATATGGAAACCAAATCACAAGAGCAAAGTGCACACCTGATCTTCATCACCTACGATTGTGACACGCTTATGAGAAGCTAGAATCTTTAAAAGGTGATATTGCATTGAACTTGTATCCTGAAACTCATCTACTACAATGGCTTTCCATTTGTCCAAACACTCGATATACACTGAAATTTACAAACTTATATTGTTTATGTTGGGAAAATGAGGATTGGTGATAAAATCACAATTAGAATGCTGCTCAGCTATTTATACCATCAGGGAAATCAGTTAGTAGCGTCACTGATGAACTAATGAAATCATGGTAGTCCAAGGCATTGCATGACCTAAGTATCCCATCATAACATCTAAGAATTGAAGCCTTGAAAAAGGATAAGTTCAACATCAATTAGAGAAATTAAAAAATCAGTAATGTAATTTTTAAAAGAAAAAAAAACTCTAGCTTACTCCAACATCATCACCAATTATTTCACATTCTGCAGGAGTTTTGCCAGATGCCTTGGCCTGAAATAAAGCAAATATCTTGTAGTTTGACAATGCAAGCATACTCTTTCCAAAGGAAAGAGGATGGAATAAAAGGATGCATATTCTTCTTCAATAATTAGAAAAACAATATTGGTCGCAAGAACTTATAAACAAGGATTGGTATTTTAATAAGCTATAATCCATCATAAGGCCACACAACCCAGAAAAACGTAGTTTAACTTTCATGTACCTGTGTCACAAACTTTTGCCATTTCTTTGACTTCTCTTTAAACGAATTAGCAATATCATTGCCATGAAGTTCATCAAACTTCTGACACCTGTTTTCTGTTGGGCTCGTTTTACTATTTGACACTAGACGCAAAGCCTCAATGACTGCACGCCTTTGTTGCCCATGCCCATATATTACAAACTCAGGTGTACGACCCAATCTAAATATGGCAAGAGATAAAATATACAAGAGAAAATATAATTAGCCACAACTTATCCTCTAATTAATAGACTATAAGACATCTAAATGCACAAAAATATCAGAAGTGGTAAATGCTTTTGAAACCATATAAAAACATATGTTAAACATATCAAATAGCAAAAGCTACCAATGTTCACTTTAAGTTGCAATAAGTAGAGCACCTGACATGCAATTAAGGTGATGGTATCGTATTGGATGGTGATAATCAGTATGGTACCATGAGCTAAGATATTCTTTAATCCATTAACCAACAAATATTTATTAATTGAACGTAATCTAGATACTATGATGAAATAGATTAAATGAAAATAGTATCAAGAGACATGACGCAAAATTATTAAAAATATGTTGTTACATTTTATAGTACCTTTTGTCACCGGCAACTTAAAGATCATAAAACCATTGACCTTGAATTACAAGACCTATATTAGGAATTTATATTCACTCTGCTATTAAGATCGTTTTCTAGAGGTGTTATGGTTGATTGTATTATTGGGAATTTTTATTGTAAACATTATCACACTTCCTGTTCCATGGAAAATGGCATTTTTTGGAGGAGAAAATAGCATTAGTGTTCAACAACAAACAGTGTCCAAAAGCTTAAGTTTAGATATTTATAGATTTTGTTGTACTATGCATTAGGTGAGCTACAAAACATATGTGAATATCATCAATTCCCAAGTGACATTGTTAAGCTACAGTCATATTTACGAAGCACTAGTTAAAGAATAAAATGAGTCATTATCATTTAGCCAAGCAAAAAGTTTGCACAATGAAAATTCAATTATTGAATGCATCAACTAGGTACGTTTTAACATTGTAAGTTTTGTAATCTATAAAAATACATAACAGCACCACAGATGTCAACAGGATTCGGCTACCAGCTAATTCTTACTTGTGAGGTATAAAACTTATGTTGGATATGGAACAAAAAGTACAAGAGACAGCATCATTCAAATCCAAATACAGCAGTTTGTGATTCACAGCACATAAGAAAAACTTTGCGATAAAGTTGGTGAAAAAGTGGTACTTTTCGGCATGTGTTCTGCAAAGCTGCAGGCAGAAGGAGTGGAATGTACTGATAGAGAGCTCCTTTGCTATTGCTTTGCCAACGACTGCTCCAATCCGATCCCTCATTTCAGATGCAGCAGCTGTCGTGAAAGTCATCGCAAGAATATTGGAAGGACCAATCCCCTTAGAGACCAAAGAAGAAACTCAATAATTTGTGCAACAATAACTACATTGCTGAAGAAATGGTTGTTGCAACCATGTTAATATCATCAGTGTAGTTCATCACAACCATGTTAATCATGGAACTGTAGGATTAACTCTGTTGACGCATTTGAGAACCATGTTAACCATGATACAGAAAAGAACATGCTTTAACAATTGCATACCACAATCATGATTTATATAACTATGTGACTGACAAAGAACTAATGTGTAAAGATTCCATTGAAACCATATCAATTGTCAAAGTAATTACCTCTTTGAGAAGGGTCAACACTCGGCCAACCATAGTCGATGTCTAGCCCGCCCATTGCATCCATCAGAAACAACCAAAAACCAATCCTTTAGCATATTATGCAACTTCATGAATTGTTAAGAAAAGCGCCAAGAAAAAGCAATATCCAAGAACACACCTTCCCACTTCCCGGGCCTGCCACAACCATCAGCGGAATGGAGATGTCGCTGCAAGCTGCCTCCCTTTGTGCTTCGTTAAGTGACTCGAGATACTCACGATACTTCAATGGCACAGATCCATCAACGTCTTCTTTACCCCAAGAGGGAGTCGATCTCCCCAGACCAGACCCCTGGCCGCCATCCGCAGCACTCCTGATCCCCAAATTAGGCTCTTTGCTCAGCTCCACCAAACCCGGCACTGACTCCTCAATGGCATTCACAATGCTCCCGATCCCCGAAGTAGGTTCTCCTCTCAGTTCCACCAAGTCCGACCCCAATTCATCGCCGCCATCAACTGCACCCCCAATTCCCGAAGTAGGCTCTCCGCTCAGCTCCAACAAGCCCGACCACAACTCCTCGCTGTCTTCACTCAGTTTTACCAAGCCTGACCCCGACTCCTCGCCCCCATCCACAGAGCTTCCTGTTCCCGAACTAGGATCCCCTCTCAGCTCCACCAAGCGCGACCCCGCCTTCACGCTGCCATCCGATGAGCACCAATCGGTCGCCCAGTCTGACTTCTCCACGCAGGGCCTTTCCCCCTTCCCCGACGTCGACATCTCCTGGCAGATGGCGTCAACTTCCCGCAAGAAGTCATCGTCGAGGAGGTCCTCGTCGAGAATGCCGCCGCAGGCAGGGGGAGAGACGAATGCATCCCGTTTTCCAGGGAAAGAGCCGGAAGGAGTCCTCGCCGGAGTAGAGTATCCATTCGTGATGTCGGAGAGCGCAATCCTCGGGAAGGGCGACTTGGCGGGAGGAGAAGGCGAGGAAGAAGCCTTGGGCCGCACGTCGCGAGGGCGCTTGCAGGCGACCGGGAAGAGGTTTCCGGCGGCTCGATCCCGTCGGTCATCTACATCGGAGAAGGTGGATATCCGGCGAGGAAAGCTTTCTTGTTGCATTCGAGGAGTCGAGGAAGGGAGCCGACTGCCGGGAGAGGAGTTCGGGAGCGAAGCAGGCGTGCTATGGAAGCTATTGGAATTTTGAGCAGTGGTGGTACAAGTAGCGGGATTATTCGAATAATTTGGCTGTTTTGGTTTTGGATTGGGCTTTCTCTTCTGTCTGTGTTGTGTAGGTAAAGCCCAAATTGTTCATGATAATGTTACATACAAAATAATAATTTCTCATCATTTATTGTATTATATATTCTTTTATGACATGCAAATGTTGAAAAGTAACTACGTGATGAACAAATAACGAAAAAAATAGAAATACAAATAAAATAAATAAAGTAGTAGATCTGAAAAGGTATAGGTCGTCATGTTTTATGTCAAGGTTGAAATTAACAAAATTGATGTAAAATACTAAAATTGTATTAAAAATAATTATTTATTGGAAATAGTTAGATAATATCGAAAAGAGACTTTAAAAATAAATTGAACGATGACATCTTCTTATAAAGTGCTAGCAGAGTTTATAAAAATGTTAGGAGCATTTTGATTCTAGAAAAAGAATATAAAAAAAATATTACTTGAAGGTTGTATTTGAATGGAGGGGACATTTCTTTGGAGATAATCTTTTTACATTATCAAATGTTATGTTAAATTATCTAGACACATCACATTGTCTTGTTCATTTGTTTTAATTTCGTAAATAATTTATATTGTGGGCAATGCAGATTACTTATAAAATACTAATCTATATTATTTTTTAGAGGCAATTCATATTGTCATTTGAGTGACAATCCCTTATAATTTTTCTTTCACATTCATCCTTTAGTATTTTATATAAATAAATGATAAAAAATAATTAAATAAATAATAATATACTATTTCATTAATTAGTATTTATGATTAGTCATTATAATAGTTTTATCATTAAATATTTTATTCTTATTGATAACAAATTTAATATTAGTATTATTAATTAATTATAAAAAGATTATTCATATTTTATAAATGATAAATAATTTATTATTACTTATTGTAATATAATAACAATTTCTAATAATTATTAGTTTATTATTATCATATTTAGAAAATTATATACTACTTACTTTGTTCATTTATTTATTTGATGTATAAATTTTATGAGTTTAGATTATATATTTGTGATATAATTCAAATTAAATTTATATAAATTTATAAAGTTAAATATTTTGTTCAAAGGTATTTTGGTAAAAGTTGTACATTATTTATTATATTTTTTATATGATAAATAAGGTAATAAAGATTGTCATGTACATTACTCGTGTATACTAAATAAAATAATATAGATTGTCAGTAATTTAATAAGTGATCATCTTTGTGAGAAACAATACAGATTGATAATAATGTGGAATAGCAATTTAGTCAACACAACTTAAGGGAAGAGAACAAAAGATATAAAAAATTGTTAAAATAGGAGAAAAAGGTAAGAGAAAAGTTATCTTCCATGCACTCGTAATTTAGGGGTTGGGTGATTTGAAGGGTCTTTTTTCTTTGACTTACCTCCATTATTTGTTCTATGCAAACAAGAAGAAATGTTATTTTCCCTTCTATTCTCTTTCTTTCATCTCGATTCAAATATTCTAAAACAGAAAAATTGGAGAGTAGAATATTCCTTCCACGTTTGACGTAAAATATCCTTTTCTTCGACGATGAATATTTATTTTCCAGTTAAATAATTAGTAAGGTGATTTTATCATGTCCATTAGATGCTTCATTGGTCATAATTAAAATCATTTTAGTTAACTCATTACTCGGCATTCACATTTTTTTATCCTTGTGTGTTTTTTATTATCAATGATCAAGATATTAGTCAGTATTCCGAATCGAATGAAAGTGATATCCTATCAAAAAGAAAAATTTTATTGATATATATATATAAAAGATAAATGATCGATAATGAAACTGAACATTGACAATAGAAAAGAACTTTTCATGGGGAGCTTTGTGTTGATAGGAACTGAAATATGGTTTATTATGATATGTATGATCTTATCATTGTTCTTGTATGTCCTCTTAACAATCCTTGCTTTGGATTCCATTTGTGATTCCATTAGTTTTGCTTGCAATCTAAAAAATGAATGTTTTGGATGGACTTTAGTAATGCCTCATATTTCTTTAAATTTAATTACTAGTACTTTTATCTTTTTTTCCCTAACGAACAATATTTAAATAAAAAAAACTAATTATAGTTTATAGATAATAGGAGAGGAACGGTATAACATTTAGCCGCCACAAGCATAATAAATAAATAAATAAATAAAATAAAGTCGATACTGCAAATCCCTCTCCCTACAAATAAAATAGTTTGTGTAAATTTCACCAATAGTCCCCATATATAGCTCATATTTATGGTATCCCTCAACTTATTTTTTTTCAACAAACGTCTTCCAACTTTGAAATCTTTCTTGTATACTCCATATGACTACCAATAGTTAGTCTTTCATTTTTATTTTTATTTTTTGCTGACTTAGACATTGTATATAAGCAATTTTAGTAAAGCATTATATATCTCACATATCCAAATCACCACGTTAATCTTAAAAAAATATATTAAGTGTTATATTTTCATCTTTTATACTTTTTTTATGTCATTAAATGGTATATATTATTAGTATAAGAACTCTTGACATTTACCATTATTTATAAAAAAAATTATCATGATCATCATGATTCTAGATATAAAATGTGAATTTAAAATATGAACACCTTACATAAATAAATAAAAATACTCAAAATGGCATTTTTAGTAATATTAGTATCATTTGAAATTTTATAATTATGTGAAATTTTGTTTCTTATTATTTTTTCTATCAATTTTACAAATAATTAAAATGAGCTAAAAGATATTTATTATATGATATTATGTACCCATGCATGCTTAGCAACTTTCTAAGTTCATTTTAACCATTTGTAAAATGTGTAGAAAAATATATTATTTAGTTATGCATTTTTCTATTTGTACAACAACTCATATACAATATGAGTACCCTGAGACAAATTAGAAAGTCTAAAATATGGATGGCTCAAATCTAATTCCATAATTATGGAACAGTTATAGAAAATAGAAAATCTAGCAATATGTATTTATTTCTAATTAATATAATATAATACCAAAAATAAAACTTCCTAAATAGAAAACTAATTCTAGAAAGGATTTTTCACACTCCCTCTCAAACTGGTGAATATATATTCATCATTCTCATCTTAAATACAATAGCTTGAAAACTTGAGTTACTTAGACTCTTGATAAGAACATCAGCAAGTTGACTATGTGTGGGCATATAAGATGTACAAATCAATCGCTATCCAACTTATCTTTGATGCCTATTAATTTCAATGTGTTTAGTTCGATCATGTTGCACTGGATTGTGAGCTATATTGATTGTAGACTTATTTATCACAATAGAGTCTCATGGGGTCATCCCACTTAATTTTCAAATATTGAAGAATAATCTTCAACCAAAGTAGTTCACATATACTTTGGGTCATGGCTTTAAATTCAGCCTCTGCACTTGAACGAGCTACCACACTTTATTTTTTACTTCTCCATGTCACAAGATTTCCACCAAGAAATGTGCAATATCATGAAGTTGACCTTCTGTCAACATTGTATCCAACAAAATCAGCATCAATAAATTCTTCAAGTATCAAATTTTCATTTATTCTGAACAAGATGTCTTTTCCTAGTGTTCCCTTGAGATATTGTAATACTCTATAAACTGCTTGCAAATGAACTTCCTTTGGATTATGTATAAATTGAGTTATCACACTCAATGCATAAGTTATAGCTGGCCTTGTATGAGATAAATTAATAAGTTTTCCTACAAGGCGTTGAAACATTTCTCTATTTATTGCAACATCTTCTTTTGTTGGTCCAAGTTTAAGATTAGAATCCATGGGAGTAATTATTGGTTTGCATGTTGTTTTGCTAGTTTCTTTAAGAAGATCTATGATATACTTTTGTTGAGAGATAAAAATTCCCTTCTTAGAATAAGCAACCTTAATTCGGAGAAAATACTTCAACCTCCCTAGTGTCTTAATCTTAAATTCCTTGGCCAAGTATTGACACAAGACTTCTTGTTCCTTAACATCATCTCTTGTAACTATTATGTCATCAACATACACAAAGAGAGATGTGAGTTTTCCTGAAGAAGAGTGTTTAATAAATAATGTGTGATCACCTTGACTTTGTTTGTATCCCATGGTTGACATAACTCTTGCAAATCTTCCAAACCATGTCCGCGGTGATTGCTTAAGAACGTACGATGCCTTTTTCAGCTTACAGACTATATATGCAGTCAAATTCTTTTTACACCCTGGTGGAAACTTCCATATAGATTTCTTCTTATAATGCCCCATGTAAGAAAGCATTATTGACATCAAATTAATGCAAGTCTCATCCATAATTAGCAGCTAATGATAACAATACTCTAATTGTATTCATCTTTGCAACAGGAGCAAATGTCTCGAGATAATCTATTCCATATATTTGAGTATACCCTTTGGCTACTAACCTCGCCTTGTATCTCTCAATTGACCCATCTGCTCTATATTTCAATGTGTATACCCACTTGCAATCCATTGCTTTCTTTCCTTTAGGTAACTTCACAATTCTCATGTCTTGTTCTTTTCCAATGCCTCTATCTCTACATTCATAGATTGTTTCCATTTTTCATTGGATAAAAGCCTCATATAGGGTGGTAGGTATGGTAATAGCATTAGGCTTACAAGAAATGCTCTATGTGTTGGACAAAAGTTCTTAAATGATAAGAAATTTGTCAAAAGGTACAATGATTGCTTTGTGCATTTTTTTAGTTTATTTTCTAATGGCAATAGGAATGTCCTGCTCAAGATTATCAACATAAAGTTCAGATTCTTGCGATGGGTGATCAGAAATGTTTACCTTATTCAAAGAATTCAAATTGGACTCTTGGATCTGCATAGGTCCAGGAACATTTGTCTTTTTTCTTGTGTACACCTTGTCAAATTTCACATTGTTAGGGGCATAATTGGATTTTACTTGTGGCATATTTGTTGTTTCAGACGTGGGTTTATGTACATGTGTTTCAACAATTAGTTCAAGCACAAGTTCAGAAATATTCTTAGGCACATGATTGGAACATGATGAATAAGGAGGTACATGAATAGAATTTGAAATTTTAGACAAGGAAATTGAAAACAAATCAAATAAGGAATCTTCCTTATCCTCTATACTTAAACTCTCCCCCTGAGGATGAGAATTACTGAAGTAGGACTTTTGTTCATTAAATGTGACATCCATTGAAACATAAAATTTCTTTGATGGAGGATGGAAAAACTTGTAACCTTTTTGAGTTAAAAAATAGCCTAGGAAAATACATTTTAGAGCATTGGATGTAGTTTTCCCTTATTATGACTATGAACATAGACAAATGATACGCATCCAAAAATCCTAGGAACATGATTATTTTTAGTGCTGAAATCAGGGTAGAACGTTGATAATATATCCATTGGACTCTTAAAATCCAAGACTCTAGATGACAACTGATTTATTAAATAAGTAGACATAAGAATTGCTTCTCCCCAAAATATCTTAGGGACATCATTCTGAAATAATAAGGCTCTGGTCTTTTCAAGAAGATCATCATTTCTCCTATTTGCTACTCCATTCTGTTGTGGAGTATTCACACAAGAAGACTCGTGTATTATCCCTTCCTTTTGAAAATATGGGGTAAGAATCTGATTAAAATAATCTCTTACATTATCTGACATAATCCTTTTTATTTTGACACCAAATTGGTTGTTGAACATGGAACAAAATATTGGAAGCACAGTGCTAACATTATATTTATGTTTAAGCAAAAAAAATCCAAGTAACACGGGTGCAATCATCAATGAAAGAAATAAACCATCTTGCCCCAAAAATATTAGAAATAGTGGATGGACCCATATGTGTAACGAATGAGATAAAAAAGAAGTGAAACTTCTTTTGTTGATGATCTGAAAAGATACACGCTTGTGTTTAGCAAGTTCCCACACATCACAAACTTTCAACATCTAAATCCTTAAACAAAGAAGGGAACAAAATCTTATCACCCTAAAGGATGGATGTCCAAGTCAACAATGGTAAAGTAAAGCTTTATCTTTATTGGATAAGATTAGCTCATATTTGAAGGAAGTGAATAATTTGTCTCTAATCATGTTCAATAGACTTGATGCTTCAAGATAGTAAGGGGGTGTTTGGTTGATTCCATCTTTAAAATATTCCTTGGAATGTTCAAGGAGTTATTACATTCCTATGTTTGGTGTGGCTTTGGATGGTAATGTGGTTGGGAAAATTTAATTCCGGTCGGAATGAGATTCTCCCATTATAAGGGAATCATATACCTCTCAAGTCATGTGTCCATCTTAACATTCCTGCACGAGGTGAAGGGCTGCACCTGAAAAAAATCTGGACTGCATCTGGTCATCTTCTCCACTGCATTTGCACTATACCTCTAAACCCCTCTGCTCCTCTCATTGTGTGCAGGAGTACTGCAGAGATTACTTGTTGATTTGCTTGCTTAAACCTTATTGTAAGAAGGTATGCCCTAATTTTCGTTCATCTTGTCTGCCCTAGTTTTTTTTTCATCTCATCATTGTTATCTCTGCATTGATTTTTTTTTGCATTTTGTAGTTGAATCTTATGATGGGGCACTTGTTTTGTTTAGAACAGAGAGATTTTTTTGTTAATACTATTTTGTTTGCATTATTTCAAACGATTTTGTGTGATTTAGTGTTGCAAAGAGCCTTTTGTGCTTGATGGAAATGGAAATGTATTGCTGTGTGTTATTGTTGCTTGATAAAGGAGCATGTGGGGACATTGATGGAACAAAGGTTGATGGCTGGAGGAAGCAGAGAGGGGGAAAGGATCTCTCTTCTCTTTCTCTCATAGTTCAATTTTTTTAATGAGTTTTATATGTACAGATGTAGTTTCAGAAGAGAAAGCCTAAGAAAATAGATTTGTTATGTTAAAGTTTTGTGTTATCTTCCTTTTGGTCCTTTCATCATTTTCTCTTTTATATTTTTGCATTCTTTTTAGATTTCTTTATTGTTTCTGCTCATCATGAATCATAATTTAGGCTTAATTTGCCTTTGCATGTTTACCTGAAACAAAAAAAATTATTGTCTTTGCTTCTGTTTTATTTTCTTTATCTTAAGGTATTTGTATTGCTCTTGGTGGTTTACATAAATGATGGTTGCATAGTTACCTGGTAGAGTAAAATTTGAACAAAAGTATGCTAATTGAAGACAGCATAGAGTAAAAGTAATACTCCATAGAAAAATTAATTTTAATATAATCAGGTATTAAAGATACATACATGTATACAACTAAATGATTTGTTTTTAAAATAACAGAACATGCTATGAGTGGCTCAATGGACCATTGACATTTAGTTGGGATCAATCAACAAAGCTTCCAAAGGTACTCATGTCGTTGTCTGTGAGTACATGCTTCTATTTTTCTTTTATCTTAATTGTTTTTTCTTAATTGTTTTTAAAATAACAGAACATGCTTCTGTTTTTCTTTTATCTTGAGGATGAGTTTCTACACAGAATCATTTTCTTACAATGTAGTCTGATATTTCTGGTGCATAACTAAAATTTGGCAGAGAATCAAGGAAAAGCATAAGTTGAAAATTATTTGGTAATTCTTATGCTAAAATTACAAGACTTTGTGGACTATTGTGGTCTCTGTTGGATGCAGTCATGATATAAAAAAACACCACGTGAAGGGAGTAAGTAGTACATACCAAGGACATATAAGATTCATCTTTGGTGCTTGTTGATTATTAGCTTGCTCCTTGAGTTTTACTTTAGTATCATATTTGTTGTTTTTTAATGAAATAAAAAATATGTTTTTTGAACATCTACAGACCACTATGGATTCAATACCGAAGGATTCTCTACCGATTATTATTAGCCTGATGATCACTTACATGGAATTGATGAAACAATTATTTCTTTTGACAATATCAATGAGCATGAAATATATGAGGCACCATAAGAGATGTATTAGGTGGGGTGGTGCTAATGCATTAAAGAGACATAAAATCAGATATATAAGTCTTCGAAGAATAGTATATGATAGTGATTTAACATGTGTTGAGAACACCCGTATGGATCAAAGAGCATTTTATTCGCTTTGTGATATGCTATCGACTGTAGGCAAATTA
>LTAE01003619.1:4150-15449 GCA_001647135.1 Pontederia paniculata
CTTTACACGATTTCACGACAAAGAGTAGATGAATGCGATTCAGAGGTAAACCCATGGTCCTGGTGTCCTCTTATCATTAAAAGTTATCTTTCCTAATTCAGTTTTCTTTATTATAAAAACAAATAAAAAATATATATTTCCGTTGATTACCTCCCACCTATTCCGGATAGGGCTTGAACCTCTAGTGTCAAGCCCCCTAACCGCGAAAGCTTGACTGAGGAAGAGTAGGAATGGAAGCGTGAAAGCGAGTGGATCGACACCTAAAGTACTCGACGATTGTCGTATACTTGCGGTAATAGGAGTGTGCATAGGTTTATAAATAGTAAAATTTGAAGTGAAGAACATCTTTATACAAAATATTGATCCTGGTTAACCCCCTAACCTGTGGTCATTTTCTATTCTACCCCACACTTCGCATCAACGCATAAAAGAAAGATAGAAGCTGGAGGAGTAGTGAAGCTTATAGCATAATGTTGTGCGGTCAACACAAGCTACCTCCAAAGATGAAGGACCCAAGAAGCTTCACGGTGCCCTTCACTATAGGCGACTACTACTGTGCAAAGGCCCTTATGTGACTTGGGGGCGAGTGTAAACTTAATGCCTTATTTTATTTTCTTGAAGCTAGGATATGAGAGTTGAAGCCAACTTCAGTGTCCCTTCAAATGGCAAACCAATCCATCAAAAGACCAAAGGGGCTGCTGGAGGATGTCCTTGCCAAGGTGGACAAATTCATTCTCCCTGCATATTTCCTCGTGTTACACATGGTTGTCGAGGTGGAGCCACCGATTATATTGGGAAGACCTTTCTTGGCAACAGGGAATGCTTTGATTGATGCAAGGGAAGCTCACCTTCAGGATAGATGAGGAAGATTTGATGTTTGACATTAACAATGCCATGAAACATGCAATTGATTTTTCTTCTTTTTATAATATTGATACTTATGAAGATGACAACACTAACATTGTGGATTAGATTGTGTTAGAAACTTTGTAGGAAGCATTACGTAATAATGAAGAATTGGTGGATAGCCCAAACGAACTGATGAAGCTCGAAGAGGAAGAAAAGCGCAGAAAGGAGGAGCAACAATATTTTGAAAAGGAAAAGGCATCACCACCAAATCCCCCAAAATTGAAGGAGCTTCGGGCGCACCTTAAGTATGCTTTTTTGGAGGAAGATTCCTTCCTGGTGATTGTCTCATATGAACTCACTGCTGAAAGGGAGGAGTTACTTCTGAAAGTTCTAAGGAAACATAAGGCAGCCTTGGCTTGGTCGATATCGGACATAAAAGGAATATCTCCAACAGTTTGCATGCACAAGATCCTAATGGAAGAGAACACAAAGTCGGTTGCCCAGTTTCAGCGCAGACTCAACCCCACCTTGAAAGAGGTAGTAAAGAAGGAGGTCAGAAAGTTGTTGGATATTGGGGTGATCTACCCGATTTTGGACAGCCCATGGATTAGTCCAGTCCAAGTGGTGCCAAAGAAAGGAGGCATCACAGTGGTCAGCAACAAGAATAACGAGCTAGTGCCCCAGAGGACCTTTACTAGATGGCATGTGTGTATTGACTATCGCAAGTTGAACAAGGCCACTCGTAAGGACCACTTCCCTTTTCCTTTTATTGACCAAATACTTGAGTGTGTTTCAGGATATCAATTCTATTGCTTTCTGGATGGATACTTGGGCGACAATCAGATTGTTGTAGCACCGGAAGGTCAGGAGAAGACGATGTTCACATGTCCTTATGGTACTTTTTCCTGCCGGCGGATGTCGTTTGGACTGTGCAATGCACCTGCAATGTTCCAGTGATGCATGATGTCCATTTTTCTGACATGAATGAGCGTATTTTGGAAGTATTTATGGATGACTTTACTTTATTTGGTGAGTCTTTTTAAGAATTGTCTGCATAACCTTTATTTACTGTTGCAGAGATGTGAAGAAACTAACCTTGTACTCAATTGGGAGAAGTGTCATTTAATGGTATAAGAAGGAATTGTGCTTGGCCACAAGATCTCACACAAGAGAATTGAGGTGGATAAAGCCAAGATAGACGTGATCGCTAATCTTCCACCACCGACGAGCATTAAAGTTGTGAGGAGCTTTCTCGGGCATGAGGGATTTTATCGCCGCTTTATCAAAGATTTTTCAAAGATAGTGAAGTCACTCGCTCAGTTGTTGGTGAAGGACACAAAGTTTGAGTTCGATGATGAGTGTTTGAAGGAGTTCAATACACTCAAAAGATGTCTTATTTCTGCACTGGTTGTCGTCGCGCCATATTGGCATGAGCCGTTCGAGATAATATGTGACGCGAGCAAAGTGGCGATTGGAGCAGTGCTGGGGCAGCGCAAGGACAAGAACTTCCGGCAATTTATTATGCAAGCCGGACACTAACCCTAGCTCAACTCAATTATGCAACAACGGAGAAGGAATTTCTGGCGGTAATTTATGCATTTGATAAATTTTGTGCTTGTTTCCTCCAAATTTGTTGTGTATAAAGACCATGCAACAATGAAGCACCTCATGACGAAGAAGGACGTGAAGCCCCGTTTGATTCATTGGATCCTTCTACTCCAGGAATTCGATGTGGAAGTGAAGGATAAGAAAGGAATGGAGAATCTGGTGGCGGATCATTTATCTCGCTTGGAATCTGCACCCCATGATAGCTTGGACATTCAGGAGGAGTTTCCAACTGAATAGATCTTCTCTGTGGGTGTGGTAAATCGAACCTCTGATTCAACCCCTTGGTATGTAGATTTTGCTAACTACCTTGTAGGTAAATGGATTACGATGGGCAGGACACACCACCAACGGAAGAAGTTCTTCTCGAACGTCAAGCGCTACTACTAGGAAGACCCCTACTTGTTCAAATTGTGTGCAGATCAGATCATAAGGCGATGCGTGAGAGATGATGAGATAGAAAACATTTTGAAGCACTGTCACGACTGGATGGCAGGAGGACAATTATGAGCCAATCGGACAACAGCAAAAGGGCTAGAGAGCGGACTCTACTGGTCGGCGATTTTCAAGGATGCAAAAGCTTACTTTAAGTCATGTGATCGACGCTAAAGGACAGATACCATCTCTAAACTAAACGAAATGCCTTTGAATAACATTCTCTATTGTGATATTTTTAACGTTTGGAGCATTGACTTCATGGGGTTGTTTCCTAAGTCCTTGAATAATGAGTATATTTTGGTTGCAGTGGACTATCCGTCTAAATGGGTAGAAGTTGTTGCAACACCCGCTAACAATGCCAAGGTAGTGGCAACTTTTCTGAGGAAGAACATTTTCATGGAGTTTGGTACACCAGGGGCTATCATAAGTGATAATGGCACCCACTTCTATTATCGGACTGTAGAAAATCTTCTAGCTAAGTTCAACATCCGCCATAAGTTGAGTACCCCCATATCACCCTCAGACCTGTGGGCAAATAGAGGTTTCTAATAGAGAGCTCAAAAGAATTCTTGAGAAAACAATGAATAGCTCAAGGAAAGATTGGTCGCTGAAGCTAGATGAGGCTCTATGGGCATATAGAACTACCTACAAAACACCAATAGGAATGTCTCCATATAGATTGATTTTCGGGCAATCCTGTCATCTACCCATTGAACTAGAACATAAAGCATAGTAGGCGACAAAGTTTTTGAATTTTGACTTCGATGCAGCGGGAGGTGAGAGATTGTTAAAGTTCAATGAGTTGTAGGAAATCGACCACCATGCCTATGAAAATAGCAAAATCTATAAAGAGAGGACTAAAAAACTGCATAATATGCACCGGAAACAAACTGAATTTCTGTCAGGACAAAGTTTTTGAATTTTGACTTCGATGCAGCGGGAGGTGAGAGATTGTTAAAGTTCAATGAGTTGTAGGAAATCGACCACCATGCCTATGAAAATAGCAAAATCTATAAAGAGAGGACTAAAAAACTGCATAATATGCACCGGAAACAAACTGAATTTCTGTCAGGACAAAATGTGCTACTATTTAATACCAAGTTGAGACTCTTTCCAGGCAAACTTAAGTCTAGGTGGTCTGGACCTTTCATCATTGTGAAATCATCACCATATGGAGCAGTAGAGTTGTCCACACTCGATGGCTCACAGAAGTTCAATGTCAGTGGGTATATGGTGAAACATTACCTGGGTCGGCAACCCAATGATATGATAGGGTTCCTTGATCTCTTTGACCCCTACAGCAAGCTTAGAATGAAAGTCAAGCTAACGAGTATAACTTAGAACTATCTTTTTCTAAACTCTTACCTCTTGTATAGTTATTTTCTTTTCTTGAGTCTTCATAGAGTTCTGGTTGAGTCATCTAGGCTTTTGGTTGCCTAAAATGTTCGAGTCGTTCATCTTAGAAAAAAAAATTTATGTCATCACGGACCGTTAGGAACGATCACGGGCCGTGAGACCCTTGATCACGGCTCGCAAGAGTTTGTCATGATTGGTTAATTAGTGGGCAGAAGATTGGGTAGATCATCACGGGCCGTTATAATCTATCACGACCCATAACACTGAGATATTTTATTTGTAACATGGTTAACGATCTGTGACTCGTCAATACGGGTTCGACAAAGCGACCTACGTGATGAAAAAGTATTTTATCACAAGCCATGACCTTGTCATAGGCCATTATCTTAAACCCAGACTTTTTGCGAGCATCATCGCAAGTTGTAGGAGAGAATAACGGAGTCGACAAAGGAGGTGTGAGCATTCACAACATGTGTCACGACCTGTGATCACTAGTCATGGATCGTAAGTCACAATTTTGAGTTGAGCAAACCTGTGAGTATCCTGATTTACGGCCCATCAAGTCCATCACGACCTTCACACCACACCATTACTGTCATCATTACGGGCTGTAAGACTCCATCAAGATCCTTGACGGATCAGTACCACCTGTAGAAATTTGATAGATGATTAACGACCTGTCACCATAGGTTACGACTTCACACAGGATGCACTCCTGATTCCCATCTGTCATGACCTGAATCCACTTTAACGGGTCATAAGTCCTAACCTTAGGTTGATTAAACACTCCAGTGCATCGAGTTATGGGCTGTCAAGATCCATCACGACATTGACCTTAAATCGTTACTTCCATCTATTACGGCCCGTAAGATTTTGTTATGACCGTGAAGATTTCATTAGTAGGTCATTCCATAATGTGCAGAACAATAACGGACCGTGAAACACATCACGGCTCGTAAGTATTTTTTAGAAGCCCCAACCTATGCATCACCTGATTTACGGGTCGTGACCCTGGTCACGGGCAGTGATAAATTTTGAATAGTTGCCAGCGCCCCACCTACCGCCATTAACACCCCACGACGGAGTATCACGGCCCATGAAGCGGTCAAACACTTTGTGAATTCACCCGATGCCTCGTAAATGCACATGACACCTCTTGAATCCCAATTTGACCGTTCACATTAATTTCATAGGCCGCAACGGATCTATTACAGCCGTGAAGCTGCCATTCTCTTCGATATATTATAACAATTTTGCAGATCTTTCCATCATCGGCACTCCACTTTGACCTCTCTGATTCTTATCCGACTCTTTTTCTCCGGCGAGATCAACAACAATTAGCGACTTCGGTGACCCTTCGTCAGCGCGACTTTATCAACATTCATAAGACGATAGGCGACCAAGAATTTCAGCATCGGACGTGACATCTTCGACCATCTTCTCTGACTCCTGCGACTTCCACCTCAACGACTGCCTCATGACCCGTTACACTACAGAACGGGTCATGATGACGAAGAAGACGCACAACATCGTGAATGCAACATTCATCACGAGGCGCAACCGTAGTCGTTACAGGCCCTGACTCACCGTCACGCCCCGTAACACTCTTTCGAAGCTTCGGCAATTCGGCATCGCTCCCTGCAACTTCCGTGATGGCTCGCATGAATACATCTCATGACTCGTAACCTCCTTTCACGGGTCGTGACACAGCTTCAGTCCATTGTACAACGCCTCTTTCACCGTCGTTACAGCGTCTCACGCCCTGCAAACTACTCTATCATGACCCGTGACACCTTATCACGGGTCGTGACCATATGGCGAGTTCCAACTGTCCTCACCGCAAGAAGATGTCGACATGTCACCTCCAGGATGATCCAGTACCTGAATAGCAGGCCCCACCTCCCGCCTTAGAATTGATTTTGAAGCCTCTCAAGCTTTTATTAAAGAAGATTGACCATCGGGCACGGGAGGGTGTTCTTCGTCTTCTCCGAATTGGGCCCACTCATTTTTCTCACGATGCAACCATGTTGGAATGCAACATGAGGGACTTCGTTCATCAGCTGTTCGACAACATCGGCCTCAACTTTTTCATCCGCCAGTGGTGGCCCACATATGAGTATCTGACTCTCGAATTTCTATGTTCTTTTGAAGTCAAGAACCCAACCGGTGCCAGGAGGCCTTCTTATTCCTTCCAGCTCTAGAACACAAAGTTTTCCTTCTCTCTGACGGAGTTTAATGCAGTTTACCAGTTTCCAGATGAGGGGCATATTCGGGTGCCCAAAGATTTTGATGCGGCGAATTTCTGGAAGAGGATCACTGGGGCTGAGCACCTGAATTACCAAATAGCGAAGAGCATGATGATCCAGAATCCGATGTTCTGCTATGTGCAGCGGATCCTATCCAACATCATCTTCGGGAGGGGTGACAGTGATGGTTCGGTCATAGAACCCGAGCTTTTCTTCATCTACTGCATGGCAACCCGCACTCCTATCAATGTGGGGGCCTTCTGGTGATGACCTTCCAGAAGACATCGAAGAAGGACAAGGGGACAGTCATCATCGGTGCTCTTCTTACTCCCCTTGCTCACCACTTGAAGCTCGACTTGGAGGATATTGAGTCGATGGATAACACAGTGTTTCTGGATTATCGCATTGTCCAAGCAATGAAGATTGGGGGACTTAGGAGGAGCATCAATGTTTTCTTCTTCAAGGACATCGACTTCGTGCTGCTGTGTTCTGAGTCTGAGAGGTTCGACCTCTCCAACCAGGACAACTGGATTATCCTACCTTCATACGCACCTCGACCACCTCCGATTGTTCCACCTTGCCGTGTACCTGAGTCCAGCCAGCAGGACAAGTCGTCTTACATGGACGTCGTCCCTACTAGTGTGCCTATGTCTTATGACTTTTCTGTTATGCATACTATTCTGACTTCTATCCAGGGTGATGGTCGTGATATCTGCGCCAAAACACTATGGCAAGGTGGAACATGGTATGATGCATGCATGATTATCATGTCGACCAGGGACATTATGGCACATTGTTGTTCTATCCACCGCCACCACAAGAGTAGACTAGGTCGCATCATCTCTTTGTATTTTCTTTTGTGTCATTTCATTTTGTTTTAATTCATCATTGTATCCTTCCTTCGGCTGGACCAAAACACTGAGGACAGGTTATGTTTAAGATTGGGGAAGTAATGCATTAGCATGCATCATGTTTTCTTTTCTTAGTTGTATCACATGTTTGCTTTATGTATTGCATATGCATATTTGCTTCATCACATTATTAAAAAAAATCCAAAAAAATGAAAAAAATTAAAACCAAAAATATCATTCTTGTTGCCTCATGTCTTAGATATGTATCTTTTTTATAAAAATTATGTTCAAAGACATCTTGGTTAGTGAGAGAAGTTCCACTTCCTTGAGTTTATCACTTATCACCATAGTTGGGAAAGTATGGACCGAAGTTGGTTACCAAGTAGATTCTAACACTTAGACGGCAAATTCTTGTTTAGATCTTTCTTGTACTATGTTAAGTATTGATGATAATTACTTTTCTATTGAACGTATAAGTATATCTTGAGCTTATATACATATGGATCCGAAAAAATTATGTGATGAAGTAGTTGAGGCTTTGACATGTGTTATCCAAAACCTTGGTGGGTTCGGGCAATTAGATCTATAAGGATTAAAGCCTGGTGACCTAAGACCATTTGGATTGGGATCCACCGATCGAAAGCCTGTTACATGGACCCCTTTGTGCAATATGGAGAAGCACACTAATAGTCAATTCACTGCTTGATTCAAACTTAAACTCATAACTTGGGAGTGGTCGGGCGAATAAGCTCGACGGGTGCTTCAACACTTGTTGCCCTAAGGCCAATTGGTCTGGTAGTCTTCAGTCCAAAGCCCGTTACACGGACCTCCTTGTGCAATCCTGGGTGAAGACGAGAATCTAAAAAAAATTATGCAATAAGTTCAGTATACACTTGTATTTTAAGTAGTTATGTTCTTATTTGATATATTGAACATTGTTACATGTTAGGCCTTAACTTGAAGGAGTTTAAATTGGTTTGAGTGCCAGGATTCTGATAATTGGCAAGTGGAATGTAGACTTTGGTGAGTGTGTAAACAATAAGGTAGGGGGAAAGTAGAGGTCTACAGGATGGAAACAATGATATGAATTCCCATATTTTGAGTTTTGCTTTGAACATTGCTTGAGGACAAACAAATATCCAAGCTTGGGGAAGTTGATGCATGATATTCTAATATGTTTTAGGCCCTGCATTAGGTCTATTCTTGAGATAATTCTTCATAGCATGCATCTATTTGGTCCATATGTTGTTATAATTCTTCTAAGAGTCAGAATCTACCTCTGTTTGGTATTTTTATTGTAGAAAGGCAGTTTATATGGCAAAAGAAACAACTTTTGGACCAACACCGAAGAAAAAATGAAGTTCGAAGACGATAAGCCAAGTCATAGCAGCTATCACGGGCCGTGATGACCATTACGGGTCATGATAAATGAAGACCAAATGTAGATGACGTCCATTATGGGCCGTTATGCAAAGTCACGACCAAAATAGAGAGGAGTTCAAACCATTACAGGTCGTGACAAAGCATTATGGGTTGTCACTTGTCAACTTGCAGGGCACAATGCTCCATCACGACGTCAACAGAGGCTGCTCAACTTAAAGATCAGACCATTACGGGCCGTGAAGACAGATCACAGCTCGTAAGTCACAATGTGCGAAGTTCAGAATCATTCGGCACTCGACTTACGGGCCGTGATACTCTATCACGGGTCGTGAGGAGATCAACTGCTACAGACTCAACACGTAACCGTCATGTAGTGTTATGACTACTACAGAGAGCATAAACTCACAGAACTTCACGGGTTGTAACCCCATGTTACGGGTCGTTATGCCAGTATTCACGGGATGTTATAAGAGGTCACGACATTAACAAGAGCGCCATCATTTTCTGATCATTACATTACAGGCCATGAACTGAAGTCACAGGCCGTAAGTCTTGGAAGAAGGTTTGACGACATCAGATCGATGCCCGAGTTATGGGTCGTAAGACATCATTATGAGTTGTAAGAGATTGAGCAGAGAAGCATCAAATAGTCTTACGAACTGTGATACTCTGTCACGGGTCGTGATGAAGACATGGACGATGATACACTTGTGAATTTGAAGTAGTTCGACGGCTACGAAGATGCTGATTTGATCTAAGACTTTGAAGATCCGATTTGAGAGTTGTTTTGTGGGACATGAGGGTTATTTTTATTAAGTTTCTATCACCACCCTTGGTCGAAAAGGGTTTTGATCTAAAGGCTCACACAAAGAATTTATGATTCAGCCCTAGAAACCTTAGGTATAAGAGGTTTCGTCTGGAACCTCGGAAGGTTTGCTAGGAGCCGTCAACCTGCACTTTGAAGTCAGAGAACGAAAGATTTCTCCTGAAGGACTGCTGGACAAAGAAGAGTTTGATCATCCGTTAAGGAGGCGATTTGGAGTTGTCTACTTACCAGAAAGAGTATTCCCGATTCCACTCTATGTTGGGATGAACAATTTATCTTACTTTTCTGTAATTTTCTTAGGACGATTTTGATTTGTGACATTTGTTATTAGGTTTTGTATGATTCAATGTATTTCAGATTTTTGTATCGATATTAGTATTCATTTTTTGGATCATGTTTGCCTGAGTCTAAATTTTGTGTTAATCATTAACTATGCAGTGTGATTAATTTGTTTTGCAATTCATGATATGTTGCTTTGATCCGTTAAGGACAAAGCAGGGTGTGGTATGTTAGGTTAACCCGTTAAGGGTGATTTAATAGTCTAGGAATAATACTTATTGCATTATGTGATATAAATATGAGAAGTAAAACTGTTAAGGAGTGCTTGTTAGGTGAAGATCATTATAATAGTTGATTGATCCGTTAAGGAGAATCATACTTAGGCATATTCCTAATCCATCTGAAAATCACTTTTAAAGGTTTGCACTGTAATGATTTTTGTGAGAAGTGTCGGTGCATATGTGTTTCATGATATCATATAGGCCCTAGTCATCAACCATTTTAATTGTGAATATCCATTTTGACTTAATTTTAGGTTTTTGCTTCTTAAACTAAACCGACCCTAAAACCAATGTTGTCTCCTATTAACCTCTATGGTTAGATAATTACATAGTTCCTCGTGGGTTCAACACTCTACTTATCACTGTGTTACTTGTCCGACTAGTGCACCTGCTATCATCTATTTGTTGTGTTCGCATTTTTCGCATCAAAAGTCGATAAAAGAGTTATGTTGGCCAAAAGAGAAAGGAGAAAATATAGAATGTGGGTGAATATGTGATGTTGAAGACTTCACCAACGAAAGAGGTAATGTGTTTTAGCAAGAAAGGAAAGATGAGCCCAAGATATGTTGGACCTTTCGAGCTCATCAAGAAGATCAGCGAAGTGGCTTATAAATTAGCTTTATCGCCATCATACGCAAGAATCCATGATGTGTTCCATGTATCAATGCTTAGGAGATATCATCATGATTATGCCAATGCGGTAAGGATCGAAGAGCCGAATATCAAGGAAGACTTGACTTATGAAGAGCAACCGATAGAAATATCGGAGTATCAAAGAAGCATCTTTGAAATAAAGTGGTGTCAATGGTCAAAGTGGCATTAAAACATCATAGAGGGAAGGATGCCACCTGGGAACTCGAAGACAAAATGAAGGAAAAGTTTCCACATCTATTCGGTGAGCACTTATCATTATGATTATACAAATTTGAGAACGAATTTTATTTTAAAGAGGGTTAGATGTAAACCCCCAAAATTTGATTAAGGACCCAAATAAAATTAAAAGTCTACAAATGCAAATTAACCCAAAAGCCCCCGAATAAATTAGAAAGCCCAAATGCAATTTAAGCTCATGACCCCTCTTATGCCCTAGGTATGAATGGGGCAAATCAGCCATCTTTTACCATTTCTCCTCTCTCTCTCTCTCTCTCTCTCTCTCTCTCTCTCTCTCTCTCTCTCTCTCTCTCT
>LTAE01003620.1:7905-21592 GCA_001647135.1 Pontederia paniculata
TATATATATATATATATATATATATATATATAGTTTAGTGCTACATGTATTTTCCACATATTTTTCAAAACAAATATAAATAATATATTCAGTTATCGAAAAATAAATAAACAAACATATACACACATATATATTTTAAGCTGATTGAAAGAATTTTATTTTTTAAAATTAATATTAATAATATCTTTCACTTAATGCAACTTATTATTTTATTATGGGTAATAAATTATTGATTCAAAAAATTTTAAATTAAAATATTATCCTCGCAAAATTTTGAGACAAACAATATAAAAAATAATTTCCATAATTAGAAATAATGCATATAAAAATAAAATTAAATCTTTATCTATAAGTGATTAGTTAAGACTGGTGAAAGTATTTTATTTTTTAAATTAACATTGATAATATTTTCCAATTAATAAAATGTTAAATTAAAACTATATGATACAGTATGATTAAGACTTTCAATCGTTATCCTACGCATTATAACTAAAATTTTTAATTTAGTTATATATGACATGGTGAGAAGTAGAATAAATATGATTAATATCATAACATATATAATTCAAGATTTTCCATTATTAATTAACGAACAATCTATAATTTTATTTTATTATTCTAAATGTTATACTTTTACATATATGTGATATTAGAATGTGCACTTTTGCATCGTTCAGCTCTATCTTTGAGAGACGAGAAAGTGTGCGGGGATTTAAGCATAGTATATTTTTTATATAATAGAAATAGCTCTCTCTTTGTTTATTCTCACAACTATAAATGATGATGTGCAATATTATGATATGCTCTTAAATATATCATATATGTGAATAAAAAATGAAACTAAAATACCAGACAAAAAAATTGCTCAATAAATAGTAAATGTACCAAAAATATTTTGGGGCTCCGCCTCCAAAGTCCCTAGCTCATACTTTTATTTTAGCCCCTCTATTTTCAGCTCATGTGCTCCATCGTTGTATATACATAATTGTTAAGATTGAGATTTAAATCAAGATTGTAAGAAAATTATAAAATTGATAATATATGAAATTTTATAAAAAAATCTTGTAAATTAAATCATAAAATTGATAGAAAGTTACAGAGGGTTAAATATATGAAGATCATAAAAAATAAAAAATTTGATAATCTTGATATGTGATAAGTGCACCAAAATTTGATACTAAGACGTTTGAATTAAATTTGTAATTATTTTTTGTCATTTATTTTTTTCATAAAATCATGTTGAACCAAAATTACTTATAATTTTAAAATTTGTTCAAATGGACAAGCCGGCCTCCATGCAGTCACCATGGAGGATGATTCCCGAAGCAATCAACGTCATTATCATCATATCGTATTATCATACCATTATCTATGTGTAGAAGAAACGGTATAATGATAAAGATAATTTTTTCCAAAGTCAAAAGAGCAATAGGGTTGCCCTCAACTTTTGATCGCTCTGCTAAACAATTGGAAGATAGAAGAGCCCAGATTCGAAATGAACAAATGGACCTACAACCCTTGCTTGTGGACCATAGCGGATTCCGCAGCTGCCACTGTTGGAACTAATGAAGCAAATGATTGACCCATCATATCATCCAAAGAAAAGAAGGGGCATCATGGCATAACCATCGAGGTGAGTAGAGACATAAAAGATTGAACGAAACAAAATATAGACAGAGTTCGCATTCTTCGACTGGATAGCGATATTCTCCATGTGTTGAGGGTCTCACGAACGGGATGTCCCAGCCGCGAGGAATCAAGAGATCTTTGCCGGTGCTGACTTGGATTTCGGATAACGGAGCATCAGCGTGCGCCTGGTACATATTTCTGTCTCTCGTCTTCGTCGTACCGGGTATATNACTCCGGCTCATCCTCTGCCGTCCTCGTCGGGGCCTCGGCAGAGGCGGATGGCAGCCCCGGCGCCAGAAGGTTTCTTGGTTTATCCATCGCCTGCAACATATATATATATATATATATATATATGAGGAGGAAACTTCGTATCGTAGTTCCTACGAGCATTTATTCGGAAGTATAATTTTGTGTCTGTACTAAGTTTCAGATGCAAACATAAATATGCACAATTCTCTCTCATGTATACAAAATAAGATCGATGTACTTCCGCTTCTGTACATAAAGTTCACAAGGCTTTGCATTAATTAAATCCTACTCTCGATCGAGCATATTACAGTATTATATATGTTCAACATTTAGTGCATGAAGCATTCACACCACGAAGGAACGACGTTTTATCTGCAAGTTGTCTTATTTTGGTAATTAAGGTGTAGATTAATATTGTCTGAATTGGTGTTCTTGTGGATCGTATTATTAATTGATAGATAATATACGTGCACTTTGTTCAGGGAAAGAAAGTTCATTTTACATGTGCGTACATATATAGATACATATATATATGATATCAAATTATGTAGACATGAATCATAAATGGATCATATATATGATTCAAAAGAATATATATAGCTGGGGAAAAAACCAATTAAGCTTCTACTGGAAAAAATACAACATATATATTTACATGCAGCTGTATTATCTTGCCAATAATTAATTAGAAGTTACAGATAAACATACTATTATCGTGAGAAGAATACACGATCTTATCTCCGTACATATTAAGTTTCGAAATTGTTCAGAAGGGTCGTACTCTCAAGCATGTATGATATATAGTAGATGCTTTGTGGCAACTACCAACTAATTTAAACTAATTTAAGGAGTCTCTCTCTCTCTCTCTCTCTCTCTCTCTCTCTCTCTCTTTATTACAAGTTGAACATTTATATAGAACAATTTATTTAAACGTGGCCATCATAAACAGACTTATTAATTTATTGCATATTTGCATGCATATAACAGTTTTGGAAGCTCACGAAACAACCATTATTTGACGATAAGGGCCACGCATTTGTTTATTATTAAACAACGACGTAACAAGTTAACTATATGTTAACATCTCAATCACATGTACTGCATCATGACAATGAACTGAGTTCCAAGTTCGATGTATCCAAAATATTAAAATCCGCAGTCATATATTTAACACATCTGCAAATCCAGGAATTGGAAGAGATCCCATGAATATTTAAGCATTTTATATGAAGTCGTTATGAGAGGTTAAGATCGTCAAATTTGTGGGAATGCAAAAGAAAGAGCAGCTAAAGAATGCTACAAGAGTTTTAGATTCCATTGTCAAGGAGAAAAAAAGATGAAGGTAAATGTTAAAAGTAACAATATGCAACACATGCATTCATGAAGGTGATGATATCAAATATTTTAATCTCTATATTCTTTTGCAAAGAACTTTATTGATTTTTTACTCCTGACTCCTGTATATATTTTGTTAAATATATATTTTATAATAATATAAAGAAATATTTTTGTCTACAAAGTTACACGTTAGATGTGTTAATATCACTAGTTTACTTATAATCTTTTTGTTAGTATGTATTTAAATAAAACACTAGAAAATAGATGATCTCCAAGGATGGAAGAAAGAACCCTGCTTCATATAATTAACTCTGATTTTAACGTTAATTAGGTAATTTTATATATATTAAAAACATTCAAAGTATAACAACAATATTTTGATGATATTTGTTTTTTTTATATATTTTCATCAGACTCCTCAAATGTTTTTCTATATTTAAGAACCATCTACCATTTTTAGAATTTAGAAAAAAAAACCCTTTTGTGTTCGATTTTTTAGTCTTTTTTTTTCAGTTTTCTGATTGTTTTGGTTAAACCCCTGCAACACATTCTTAAAAATGTATTTGAAGATGGGGAAAGGAATTTTGCTTTACCAAAAGGGGCAAACAAATATGTCATCTGTGTTTGCCTCTTGCAAAAGTAGATGAGATAGTTTTTGCCTGTTGCAAAGTGAACATTAATATCTCTCTCTCTCACACACACACAACACAGGTGGACACACTGAATACGAGGTGATGGTGCAGACAGATCTCTCTCTCTCTCTCACACACACACAACACAGGTGGACACACTGAATACGAGGTGATGGTGCAGACAGATCTCTCTCTCTCTCTCACACACACACAACACAGGTGGACACACTGAATACGAGGTGGTGGTGCAGACAGAACACCTCTTCCTACTACTGATGGCACACACGAAGAAGGAAACATGGGCGCCCTTCCCTACTCCTTCCCGTACACTCGGATTGGACTTTTATGGTATCCTTTCCACTCTCTCCCCCTTATTCCCTCTTTCCATTTTTCTCTTATGTCCCTGTTTGCTGGTGTAATTTCGTTGTAATCTTGCACATTGTTTTTTTTTCTCATTTTCAAAGCACATTTGATTAAGGTAAAAGTGATTTGAAGTGGAGTTTAGTGAAACAATCTTAGAACTACTTAACAATAATATCACTCGTCAATAGTATCATCGTTCATAATTAAATTATATGTAATTTTATAACTTTCATGGACAAAGTTAGGTAGCTAATTTTGCCGGACATGGCAAGATGTGCTTAGGACTAAGCAGGCGACCAAATATAAAAAGAAGAGAAGAGAAGAAAAGAGCAAAAAAAAAAAAAAACAAAATGCCTTAGATCTCGTCGTCTCCTGCATGCGTCGTTGCCGCGTTTGCTTCGAAATATCTGATTTAAATAGGAATTAATTCACCAGGCTCATGAATCGGGTTACGTGTTTCATTCAAAACACTAAAAATTAAAGACCGTCGTGTGGCCATCGCTTGATTTATTAATTCAGCATATCTTTAAGATATGATGTTTTAGTAGGCCACCATTTTTTTTTCTCAGTTCAATAATATATACGTATACGTTAAGCCACGAATGTTGTGATGCGAGCAGCAAATTACTGAACAGTTATTAATTGTTCAGATTCCAGAACCTAACAGATATAACAAATTAAAATAGGAAGAATGCTGTAATGAAGCTGCTAAGCAGCAGTGATGAATAATTACTGGTAAAGCAGGCTTTTAAAATCCTTTTAATTCTGTTCTGAAAAGTAATCGTCCAGGCATTGCAGGAGCAGTGGGGGAAGGAAACACATGTATCAGGTTTTTCGATTCGATTAACGTGGGAAGGCAAGCAGACATAGATGGGTGAATGAACAGTGATGAGCTCCCCTTCGACGTTCTGTTCTTTCCCCCCATTTCAATGTGTATAAAAAGGGGGACAAACTGTAGAATTTGACAGTGGAGTGAGCGAGGGGTTGAAAGCAGAACAGATTAAAACAGCATGTTTGAATGATTTGGACACCAAAAGGGGAGCACTTAATTAACATTTGCCTCATAAAGACCAGTTCTTTGTTTACTAGTTCTCTCCTATTGTGCACAGAATCAGGTGAGGAGCCCTTTTAATGCTTTTTTTTTTTCTACTGCTGCTGTTGTTGTTGTTGGTGCTATGGTTGTGTGTGGGTTTGTGTTTTGAGCATTGCCCAATCCTTGTGTGGTCACCAAGTTTGGTAAAGCTTTTGCCTTTGAGCATCTATCTCGCCTCTCTCCCCCTCTTTTTCTCTCTGCTGCTTCCATTGCGAGTCCACGTTTTGCCTCTTTCAGCTCTCTATTATTTTAACCTTGGAGAAGAGAAGGCCAAAAGCAGAAAGATATAATTTGACTAAAGGGCCGATTTTTATCGGTTCAGAGCGCTAAAGGAGCGATTTTTATCAATCTAGAACGTTCCGAGGATCGAAATTTTTAATCAACCTGCGGTGCAAAGAAGCTGAAGTTGCGACATTGATATGGAAGGAATGTGGGATCTCAACGACGCCGCTGCCTCCGAGGAGGAAGAAGACTCCTTGCCGACGGCCTCGGCTGATGGCGGGGACGAGGAGGCAGAAGAGGAGAAGAGGAAGACTGAGGGTTTCATATATGGCAAGGTCGATAAGGGTGACTCCGGCTCATCCTCTGCCGTCCTCGTCGGGGCCTCGGCAGAGGCGGATGGCAGCCCCGGCGCCAGAAGGTTTCTTGGTTTATCCATCGCCTGCAACATCGACGGAAGTCCTTGCGATGGCGGCCTGCCGGCCATCGTGACCCACCAATTCTTTCCTTCGGGCTGCAAAGGTGGACTTCGGAACTTCAGTGAAGCTGCTGGCGGGAGCATAGCAGTGGCGCCCCCGCCTCAGGTGCCAGGCAAGTACTGGACCGGCGCCAGTGTTGGCGCTTCGTCGAACCCAGTGGTCGCCAGAAAAACCGTCGCCGAGGTGCCGCTGCCTGTGAAGAAGAGCCGGCGAGGGCCGCGGTCTAGAAGTTCTCAGTACCGCGGTGTCACCTTCTACCGTAGGACCGGACGATGGGAGTCCCATATATGGTCACCATTCTAATCCCATCTCTTGTTCTATAAAGTTTGGATCTTTTGCATTGTTCTTTTTTTCCTGCCACCGCAACATATCAAACTGTTTTCTCTAACTATTATGCAGGGATTGCGGTAAACAAGTTTACTTGGGTACGCATATAAACCTGGTTGTTTGATTGAATTGGCTGCATATTTTGAATTTTGAATACGAACTTATACATGATCGTCTAAATTTCTATTGTGACAGGTGGATTCGATACGGCGCATGCCGCAGCAAGGTTGGTCTCAAAAGCTTCATTCTATTTCCAATGCTGATATCTCAACGTTGACGGGAACTACTCATCTGATGCAGGGCATACGACCGAGCTGCCATCAAGTTTCGTGGCGTGGACGCGGATATAAACTTTAATGTTGACGATTACGTCGAGGACATAAAGCAGGTGAAGTCGAACTGAGTAGCTAAATTTTGTTGTTCTTCCGGCGGAATTGAACTGAGTGCAATGCAAACAATTAATAATGGTTTGTGGCAGATGAGCAATCTGACAAAAGAGGAGTTCGTCCATGCGCTTCGCCGCCAGAGCACAGGTTTGCCTCGAGGGAGCTCCAAGTACAGGGGAGTCACCTTGCACAAATGTGGGAGATGGGAAGCTCGAATGGGCCAGTTCCTGGGCAAGAAGTATATATGTTTATTCCATTCTGTTGTGTTTCCATTTTTTTTTTCTTTCTGGTATCTGGGAGGCACACAATGTTTCAGATTACTGCTTCATTCATATGGATGATGTAACCTTGTTTTCTCCATCAATGCTGTGACAGATATGTGTATCTTGGCCTTTTCGACACTGAGGCTGAAGCTGCTAGGTACAATTTGACCTTTGAAGTTTTCAATCCTGCAGGATGATGTGTTCTAAGTTTGCTTCTCTTTTCCCTTTCCAGAGCATACGACAGAGCAGCAATCAAGTGCAATGGAAAGGATGCCGTGACTAACTTTGATCCTTGCATCTACCAGAACGAGCTCGAGATGGAGGGTAATTTTGATTTCTCGCTCTTAAATCATAATTTGTGGTATCTGATTTCCTGTAAATTTTATTTAACTTCTTGTATGAGTGACTTCCTTCAGCTGATCAAATTGAGCATGATCTCGAACTCTGCTTGGGGAGCTCAAGTTCCAAAAGGCGTAGCCTTTATTTGATGGATGCTGCAGGCACTAGTGGAGCAGATCAACAAGTCCCAACGTCTTTTGATCCAGAATGGAATCGCAACTCCAGATTGAAGGTATAGAGTTCTTAGCTCCATGCAGAAGTGACATGAAACTAATACTACTCTTTCAGAAGCTTAAAGCAAATTGATATCTTACATTGTCACACTAGTTTGACGATCAGAAAATTCAGCTGCCTGTAGAAGAAGATGGAAGAAGCAGCTACCCTCACAATAATGATCATATCCGAATTCCCGGCGAAATGCTTGCAGCCTCCCAAGCCATCACACAGCACCTTGGTTCCTTCGCCTTTCACCAAGTGAGCAGTCTACTTACAGAATCATATGGCACTGGTTTCTGTTTCTCTGAAATCTGATACTCTACTACAACTGCACTTAATTTTAATTTCAAATACAGTACCCAACGAGAAGCACCAGCAGCCACAGTGGTGCCGGATTCGGAGGGCATCCTCCATCTGGTAATGGAGAGTATCAGGAGATGCAATTATGTTGGGGAAGAGATGGCACGAATTGGCTGATCTCCCCTTCCCAAGTCTTCTCTGCCGCACCTTCCGCAGCATCATCAGGATTCCCGCAATTAGTCAGAGTACCATCCAATTCACATCAGGAGAATGACCTTCAGTCATACATTAGACCCATCTGATGAGAACAGAAATGATCAAAGACTATTTGCTCTCTTTGTTGCCGTTTGGATTTGTTTTGTTTTCCGTAGCAACAAAAATGATCAAAGACAACTTTTTTCTAGATCTTCATCTCGTGTAACGTGAAATCACAAGGACGCAAATCACACAGTTCCACTTTTTCGTAATAGTCAGAAAAAGAAGTAAAAAATGTAAATCATTAGAAAATGCACTACAAAAGGAAAAACAATACTGAACTTGTTTAATATAAAATATGTATGGGTGCAATAGAAGAAACAAGCAATTGGCATAGAGTTCAAACACAGATCAGGGCTATAATAATATTGGACTCATTACAAACCTGCCATTTATGTATCTCAGAATTGGACCTTTGAGTCTCCTTCATACAATTATACAGTTGGAAACTTGTTTTCTTTTATATTGTGTTAAATGATATGGTTTAGTACTATGCATTACACTAGTGTTTGTTGCATTAAATGTCTGATCAAAAGATGAGAACCTCGTCTGCATTTTGTTTATATTTTACCTCATGATGCAACTGGGAACATGTCAGAAACACGCAAGATACCATTTGATGCACATACTGAACTGGAGATTGGCAGGAAGCCGCTGTACTATTGAATTGTAGCCTGGAACAAGGTATGTGATCCACTACATTACTAGGAGCTGAGAACGCATGTTAACATGAAGAATTGAATGAACTGGCCAGCCATTAAAGTCTAAGGTGAGATTGATTTCACTTAAATAAATGTCTGGCACCGAATTGTTTCCAATTCAGTGGGCTCATTTCGTTTGCTGAAATCTGAAATCCTCAGGAGCATTTATTCTCCAATGCAGTGATATCATTATCTAAGCAAACAAATCTGCATTCTCTCTCTGTCTTTCTCAACCAAATTGATACAACTGATAAGACTGGAACACTTGAGCATTTGGATACAAGCGTACATAACATGAACAGGCAATTAAATCAAGCCAAGGTTTCAAGGGGACAACAAATTGATAAATTAACAAACTCTATTAATTAATTGCTTCCCGGTGGCCTACGGAGCTTCTGATAAGTTAGATACAGAGACGGCACCGATGATCTTCCCCTGCTCGCCTGCGTGGTCATCGATGGCGGCGTCGAGGGACACTTTGAGAGACTACACGGGATGTGTCGGTTTGACGGGCAGTATGTATTCCTTTGAAGGAACTGTGCGCAGACCGCCGCCGGCCGCTGCTGTGGCAACCCGACAATGCAGTTCTGACGCACGTCCAACACGTTGCTCTTGATCAGCTCCAAGCAGCTTTGGCCAAGCGACGTGAAGTAGTTTCCTGACAGAGATAAGTTCACAAGGGCGCCTCCATCAGCTGCCAGCCGGCAGAGCACGTCAGGCACCTCGCCGTAAAGCAGGTTGCCCGCAAGGTTTAGTTGCTCGATCTTTTGCATGCAGCTGAATGACCAGGGTATTGGTCCGGTAAGCACATTGAAGCCTGCGTCAAACACCGTTGCGTTGTTCAGCAATCCGATCTCGTACGGCAAGCATCCGGATAGCTTGTTGTTGAGGAACAGCACTTCCACCAGCGTGCTCGAGAGGTTTGCTATCGATTTAGGTATGGGGCCGGTGAACCTGTTGTTGGCCAGCGTCAGATACCCGACAGGGGAGTTGCCGAGATTGCTCGGCAGCGGCTGGTCGAACGCATTGTCGTTAAGAAAGAGCACGTCGAGGCCCAGGTCGAACACCGTCGCCGGGACGCTGCCAGAGAAGGAGTTGAACCGGAGGTCGAGAAAGATGAGGTTGGCTAGCGGAAGGACCGCGGCGGGGAATGCGCCGGGGTGCTTGTTGTTGCTGACGTCCAGCTCGTAGAGGTACTTGAGACCTGTAAGGTCGGGAATGGCGCCAGAGAAGTTGTTTGAGTTTGAATGGAAAATCGCTAGGTCCGGGAGCTCGTCGATGAACCCGGCCACAGTTGGCGCGCAGAGGCGAAAGCCGTTGAAGTCGACTGTGGCGATGGTCTGCGTGCTGGGGGAGTCCGGTGGGGCGGCGCAGTAGAAGCCCCTGTAGGTGCACACTCGGTTACCGACCCAGGAGGCGGTCACGTTGTAGGGGTCGCAGGTGATGGTTCGCTTAAAACGCTGTATGACGAGGTATGCCATGTACTGCTTGAGGTTGGGAAAGTCCGATGGCTGCGGCGACTCGGGCGGCTTCTGGGGAGCCGGCAAACGCACGGCTGGCTGCCGCGGCTTAGAGGATGCAGGTGGCCTCGTGGTCACCGGCCGGGGCTGCGGGGACTCGGGTATCGGTGACGGCCGGCGGTGGTTCGGAGGCTTAGTTGGCTTCGAGGGGACGTGCGGCGGCCGGGGCTTTGAGGGGAAAGGCGATGGCTTGGTTGGGGGCGGTCGAGACTTCGGCGACTGGAGTGGCTTCGTGGGGATCGGTGATGGCTCTGAGGGCGGTGGGGGCTGCTGAGACTCGGGTGGCTCTGAGGGAACCGGCGACGTCGGTGTGCCGGGTGACGGACACTGACCTTCTGCCGGAGGTGGCGGCGTTGGGCCCTGGCCTTGGACGCCGACTCCAATGCCGATGGAGACGCCGATGCTGACGTCGAGTGCCTTTCTTTCTGTCTGAGCATTCATCAGATTGGAGTGCATGAGGAGGAGGAATGCGACGAGTAGTAATTTTGTGATCATTTTTGTCTGGTTTTTGAGTAGCATGCGGTGGAGTGTGGTATGTACTTGTTTGTTTAGGCTGTGGAATCGTGGTTGAAATGGTGGTACTCGAGAGAATAAATAGAGGGAGAGGGTACGTATAGTAGTGGCAGTGGTGAGGCATTTATTAGGACAGACTTGAAGAGGGCAGCTGCCAATGCGCGTCCCAGTTGTTACAATGTCTTTGGTGTTTCTTAGCCTCGTTTCCTTTGTTTGGTTGCATGTAAATGCGTAAATGCAACTACTAAATACAAAATTTGTGTTGGTTTAATGTAAAAGTTACTGCAATTGTATTTGTGCTGAAAACCAATTATATGTAAAGACAATTACATTAGAAAATAAAAAATAAAATAAAAAATAAAGAAGAAAAAAATAAAAAAAATAATTTTAAGTTTCATTTATATTTTACTTAATTATTTATTAATTAATATATGATAATATTTTATTTTATCTAAATATTTACATAATTTTTTTAACCAAACAACGTAATTTATTTTTCGAAATCTCATTTACATTCATTCAAACTCAAGAAATTTATTGACTCATATAAATACAAATCATATCAAAATTTTTAACTACAATTATTTATATTCCAAAATTATAATTACCTCAAATCAAATTACCACACTTAACTCCAAGTTACCTTTTATATAACATTTAAGTCAGATCCACTCTCATTTTGTCAGTCCATTGGCATTTATAGTGCAACGAAGATATCCATTTCACCGAGAATTATGTATGATGTTGCTTGTAATGCTTCTAAATTCATGGATCCAACTGCACAATGATTCGAATAATTTGTTATATAACAATTAAGAATATGACAATGGAAATGATAAACAATTAGAACATGTATCAATTAGTAATATAAGCTTGCATAAAAAATTATTGATGTTCAACAATACATCCACAATGTCTGTTGACATCCAATGATATAGTTAAGTGATCAAATAAACTCATATTCATATGCTTGAAGGTTAATATAATTTAGACACGAAATTCAGTAACATAAATTTAGGGACTAAAAGAGAGAAACTCCCAATTAAAATATGCAAAAGTCACTCATGCAAGAGTGACTTGGCAAAATCACATCACTGTTCACATCCATGTCAATATAAATATCAATAACGAATAAGATAATGACATATTATCAATATTCTCAATAGAGAGTCAATGAACAATAATATTCCGGTTACTTCATTTCTTAACAATGATAGCTATTAATTTACAACAGGAACCTTAATTGCCCAATTCAATCTTTTAAGACCACTTGAAATATATTATTTTGCTTCATATTTAATTATCGTGACTAAAATTTAATAATCATTATAATCAATAACGAGCCTTATCAATTACGGAGACTAACTAGATCGGCCAGTACACATATCTTCATAACAATGACCCCCGGATAGGTCCAATAAATAATTACTCCAAAAAACAATTAGATTATAATATTTTCCCAATTTGTCGAAGAATCAAATCATATCTTCAAACTTCAATTCAATTCAATCAATTAATAAATCAACCATTAATATATTTTAATCATATTATAACTAAGCATGAAATTTGCGGCTACGGTATCAATACGATTCGAGAATTAGAAATGATAAAAAATATCAAAAATACTTATGTCAAAGCGTCAACACGGGTAGACCGTGCTCACTAATATGACCGTATTGCATCAATATGGTCAGATCACATTCATCAATACGAATATATTGAATGTGGAACTTGGGCAACATTTTTTAAGGAGATTTTAGCAATATCATCCAATATGGCCATATGACTGTATTGAACACTCATTAGCCATACAGTAATTGGCTATAACAATGTTCTTCGAGTTCTGTAAGATTCTTGTAAGTTTTCTTTTAAGTTTCTATCTCAATACATCAATTAATTTATCATATCTATATATAACTAAAAGATATACATCTCTTTATTTTGAGGGAGCTCTTTTCTTCAAGTATTCTATCTAAATTTTTTGCAATTTTTTAAAAAATAAATTATTATAACTCTCATAAAATTTTTAATATTAAATATTTATTTAAACTTTTGAAATTTATGACATTAATTATTGACTTTTCAAATTACCACATAAATATATAAGATAATTATATTTAGAAAAGTAAACCAAAAATTCAAAATTTATTAGCATAAAATATTTTTTTAAAATTTAAATTATTATAAATTAAATATTTATTTAAACGTTTCAAATTCATTACACTAATTATTGACTTTTCAAATTACCACATAAATATATAAGATAATTATATTTAGAAAAGTAAACCAAAAAAATCAAATTTTATGAACATAAAATAATAATAAGAATATATTATATACATAAGACTATTTATACATCTTTCCCATATTTAAGCTGTATTTTAAAGTTCTCTCCTCAGCCGTCCATCAAATTGATCCAACACACTTTTCTTTCAAAAGAAATAATAATATATTTTCATTCTCTTCCCATAGAGGATTATTGCAAAGAACTCCGAATAAATTGTTCTTCTCGTAAAGGAAGTGGATGCGCGCAATAGAGAGACATAGCCCGCCACCTTCGTTTGGCTGACGAGTAGGAGGAGGCAGAGGAGCCTGATGCTGTCAGGTGACGTCGGCTGAGCTTCGTGCCTGTCCCGCCACTGGATCCGCTGGAAGGAGGGCTCTGAGCGATCCCCAGCTCCTTGGGTTCGCAGGAATCAAGCTCGCTGCTGCAGTGGTGCCCGTCGAATCACCGGAAAGCTATAGATGCTTAAATTGTACCTCTACTTGTCCATTGCAGCTGCTAGATTTGTGAAGGTACCTTACCATTAAAGCCCGCACTTTTACTCTACCAGTACATGAGAAAAGCTCCTGCACAAGGATAAC
>LTAE01003620.1:21614-29114 GCA_001647135.1 Pontederia paniculata
TATATATATATATATATATATATGTATATATATGTATATTCACATACTAAAAGCTCAGCCCTTACGAGCCCTCTCCTTTCACCATTTCTCTTATCTTTGTTGTCATTTTCAAAAATTTTCTTTTTCATAATATTTTTCTCTCTCCTCTCACTATAACATTTAATAAGGTGTCCATAGAAATTCTTTGTCATAATTCATTATCTCTTCTCTTACTATTATATTTAATTTTAAGGTGCCCATATTATCGATAGAAATTTTTTGCATCACTCATAATTCTTTATCTCTTCTCTTACTACTATATTTAATTTTACGGTGTCCATATAAATACCTCCAATTTCTGACATTAAACTAATTACTTAATATTTTTATAAAAACTGAGAAGTCACAAAAATTATCTTTTTGTTGAATATTTATGTGTTTTTTTTATATTTTTCTTATATATACTCAATTAAACTAATTACTTATCTTATATATCCTAAACCATCTCCTTTCACTATTTCTTTTTTTTTGTGAATTTTTGTCATCATTATTTTACCTTTTCTCTCACCATTTCTTTTTTTTTGTGTCAATCTTTTGTCTTCTCTTACTACTCTATTTAATTTCAACATGTCCGTATAAATTTCTTTAAATCCTGACATTAAAGTAATTACTTAATATTTTAATGAAAATTGAGAAGTCACCAAAAGTGTCTTCACATATATATATTTTTAATATTCTCTCTTCATCCATAATCTTTCTTGAATATGATCACATGGAATTATTGTTGCACATTGAAGTTGTAAGGTTATGCCAATTGTTGTAGTTATTATTGTGTTAATTATTTGTTGATAAATTTATCAAGCACCACTCATACATACATTACAACCTCACATTTAAGTTTTTTGAGGAAGGCGTAGAGTCATGTCCATCTAGAATATTTAATTATCTCTAATTAAATTAATATAATGGTATAAGAAACTTATATATCCCACAAATTAATATTCGATGCAATCATTATCCTAACCTAAAAAAAAATATATCACTCCATAATCATATGTCATCATCCAAAAAACCACTAAATGCCATAAATAAAATGACTCTTCACCTCTTTATTAGCTGTAAAAAAATAATTATGTTGATGATCCTTCACATAAAATGGAAGATTAAAAGTCATCACCGACACTTGTATAAATGGCATGCAATGTGGACATAAGAAATCATGGAGTTATTGCATTATTTTTATATTTTATATGTTCATCACTATGACAAAGGGAATGAAGGCATAGGGTATTGCAAAAAAAACTAGGATCATGGGCGGCCATTGTTGATGAGTGATGCATTCATCTTCTCGTCTTTTCTTTTGTTTTATGTCATTTTCATGTGCCATTGAAAATTTGCATTTGATATTTGTCGCATTTCAATGATATTTTTTTATATTTACATCACTGTGACAAACCAACTACCACAACATTGAGATGTCCGTGTTCATCTTCTTATGAAGGGTTTCTTCACTTTGAGCATATAGAATCCTATGTTTTCTTTGGATATCTTTGTGAGATAAATAACATTGTATTATTTATATTACTATAAGAACTATTACATTATTGTCCTCTATATTTTTACTTTTCTACCTCTCAAAATCATTGGTTTCACATCTTAAAACTGCAATAATATGTTGTAAATTTAGACTCCTCATCTTTGATTATTAATTAGTTAAGAATAAAAATCATATATGCAAGCACTAATGCTATGTTATGTAAATTGCTAGAAGAACTACTAGGTTATTTCTTTGGTTTTTTTCTCTATATTTTACTTTTCTTTTCTCGAGCTAATTTATTTCCGCATTTAGAAACCGCAAGAAAATGTTGTAAATTTAGACTAACAAATTGCACATCTTCAACTTAATTAATTAATAAATGAATAAATAAATAAGTAACTAATGACCATGCTGGGTCAAGACTAATACATTCATTGGTTATGACTCAAAGGATAGATCAAAATAGTAAAAATGATTAAAATATAATATGGTCACATAAAATGATTTCATGATGACAGTGAAATTATACAATCATAGTTAAACACATAACTTAACTAATAAAATTAATTTATATATATTTACAATATACAATTCTAAAATAGTTAAAAATAAGTTTATAATTGCGGAAAGCACAAGTATTTTTACTAGTTTTAATACAATAGTGCACCAATCATATAGATATTTTGATAACAACACATTATGTGCATTTCTATTGTGAATCAACAATAGGTTTATTGGAGCATAGGAAGGCTTGTGCCACAAGATAACCATGGTGAGAACATAATGGACAATCGATACAAATCCAATTGATGCATGTGTGCGTACATTTCTATTCTCATTCTTGGATTCTAATAAAATATAATACAATTTGACATAAATACGAAACTTGGCATAATTAATCATGAGAGCAATTTGAACATATCAGCGTAAACACATGTACATAATCAATAAAGCCTCTCCTAACTTCGCAACTAGCGTATACTCATAATGAACCTCATTGAATCATTCAAATGATTAATATCAATCATATGGAAAAGAAATTGATCTCCCTTACATACCTTAGGATTTTAAAGACATAACTCACATTTCTTTTACCTTTTGATCTTTGCTTCTTTTCTTTCTTTTCCAACTAGAAGCCTTTAAGTCTTCTTCTCCTTGCTTTAGTAGCCTCTTTCTCTCTTTCAAGTCTTTTTTGAAGAGCTACCACCATTGAAGAGAAGATGGAGCTCCATACCCTAATATCTAAAAGTTCTTGGGTGGAAGCTACAAGAGAGAAGAGAATGGGAAAAATGAAGAGTGGTTGTCGACTTTAGTGGTTTATATACTAATGGTTTAGTAGTTTGAGTGAGGGTTGTGGACTCTATTTTGAATTTTAAGGCTAATGGGCCATTGGGTTCTTTTCATTTATTTTTAAGTTGTTATATTCTATCCGCTTAAAAGAAAATTCATTCTCAAAGTTAGGCATACTTACCAAATATTGATAATTATTTTTCATTTTTTCATCCAATTCTTAAAGTTGTATTTTTGTTTCATGACACTTTTACAATATATACACTTTATTCCTCAAATGATGTTTATCATATTCCAGTATCTCTATTGGGTTTATTAAGATAGAGTTCCTCAATAATCGGTACATGAGAATTATCATAGTTGTCTTCGAAGCATGATCACATGAGAGATATCATGGATGGTGGACCCTTGAATAGGATGAATGTAATGCTTATAAATATCTACACCAACTTTATTCTATATCTCAAATGGACCAATATATACATTATGTTCAATTTTTCCTTTCCTACTAAGATGTATCACTCTTTTGGTTGGTAATGTTTTCAAAAACACATAGGCCCTGTTTGGTATAAGAATGAGGTTGTTGATAATTAAGGAGAATATTCTTTTTTGTTCTTGTGAAAAGAATAGAAGTAAAATATTCTTGTGATGATATTCTAGTGGTGTGTTTGGATGACTTAATTTGTATTGCAATAATTAATAAGATAGTTTCGAATGAAATGAGAAAAAAATAATTTTAATATTTATTATATATATTAAAGATTAGCAATTTATAGAAAGTATTAAATATAACTATAATTGATATTATTCTAATTATTGATTAAATAACAATAAATACTATTAGCACTAATTCTAATTATACTAATTAACACATAATTAATTAAATAATTATAAATACTGTAGTACTTAACTGATACTTGCAAAGACTAGTTAATATTTATCGTCGTTCTATTTTTAATAATCCTATACCAAACATGTCCATATTCTCCAATTTCTTCTATTCTTATTTAATCAACATAACTTTTTTGTCTACTTCCAACAATTTTTATTTTCTTTTTAATATATCAGCATTTGCAACATATCGTCTCACGATATCAGTCTTCTCAATTTCTTTTTACCTACTTCACTTTAACAAGTGTAATACCTACATAGTATTCCCAAATCCCAACAATACTTCAAATGAAGCCATGAAGCTCATTGAATCATTTAGATGATTCATGTCCAACATATGAAAGATAAATGGCTCCCCTTTGTATACATTAAAATTTTAAAAAATAAAACTCTCCTTTCTTTTCTCTTTTGATCTTTGTTTTTTTTTTCTTTTCCTTTCTTCATGAACTATAAGTCTTTAGCTTTTTCTTGCTTTAGTAGTCTTCTTCCTTTTTTTTAAATCCTTCTAGAAGAACTACCACCATGGAAAAGAAGATGGAGATCCAAACCTGAGGAGAAACGAGAACCGATGGTTGATTATAAGAGTTTATATCCTAAGAGTTTGAGTGAGGGTTGTGAGTGTAAGGATTCAAGGCTAATGGGCCATTAGATTTTTTAGTTACTTTTGGTCGTTACATTATGTGCTAGCGAAAATGTCTTAATTATGTGTGATTAGATTATGCATATATTAAACGCTCCAATTCGAAAATATGGTCACTAATTCCTTTAAAAATTTCTTCCTTACAAAGGACCTGATGCCGTGGGAATGATCAGGTTCATTTGGAGAATTCATGGGCTCTTCTCCTGATGGTTACATGCTCTGTTCACATCCGAAATGTCCCCACTCTTCCTATGCTGATGTGAAACTATAAAAATCAACCAAGTGGATATATCTAAATATAAAATTAATCTCTCATTTACACCCCCGAAATCATTTGATTCAGAAGGTCTCTGCAGATGGTAAAAATCATTCAATTCGGGGTACCAAATTATGAAGGCTACTTTTAGCTATGAAATGTATTCATGATAAATGAGTGTGCAAATCACTCTACTACTTTGGGTATATGAGCCTACTTTTAGGGCTACACATTCATTTTTTTTTCAATATATTATGAGATGCACAATAACTATAATTTAACATTTGAATAAAATTTTAGCTATAAAGTACTAATTTGCATATATGAGCCTACTTTTAAATCTACACGTTCATTTTTTCATTTTTTACAATGTATTATGACTTTATGAGATACGCAAATATTTGCTTATGCGCACAAGTGTTGCTTTCAACTTCACCAAAGATCAGCAAAGAAAGCAAAAGAAAATCAAGATCCCTTGAATCACATGGAACAGAGCATGACAGCATCATCTCATAGGCGACATGATTAAAATGAAGTTATCACCTCGAGAAACAAATCTGAAAGTAGACATTCACTTGATTAAGAAAGTGAGAACATCCTTTCAGTTCACGCTTTCAAGAAGCTAACATCCATTGATTCAACAGAATTTGAAATTTGAAGCTATGTACAGGAGTTCCGGTAATCAGAAAAGTAAATCAGCAATTGAGGTACATTCGAAGGAGAAGAACACAGATGAAGCTTGAAACACAGGGGCATTCTCATTCTTCTCCCTCCCCCCAGCAACTAAATTATGGCCAACGCATATTTTCATGCCTTGATCTCCTTGTCCTGACCACCGGAGAAGGCCCAATACGGTTTCGCCGGGGTGCGCATCAGAGCCTTCACACCTAATGGGTTGTCCTTGCTCTGTTGAACACAAGAAGCATGACAGAATTAGTTCAAAAACTTCAATGAAGGATGGTGGTGAACAAAGGAACGTTAAGTACCATTTGGCAGGTCCCCGCCCTGATATTGCAAACCGGGTAGTCATGAGGGCAGCAGCTGTTGTGATCCTTGCAGCAGGTTGCACCCTCAAGAGGACAACATCCCCATGCGAAGCAGTATTTACCGTATTCATAGATGCAGCAGCAAGTGGTGCCAGAAGGGCAGGAGTAGTAGTTGTCGCATACCGAAGGCGGGCTCACCGGAGATGGAGGCGAGGGGCTCGGCTTTGGAGGGTTCATGCCTTTCTTTGTCGGATAAGATGGCTCCATGGCTATGCCGCATTTGCCGGTGGACACATTGACATTGCGCTCCATCCTGATGTAACCAGACTCCCCCCAGTTAGAGCCCCATGAGTTCCTCACAATCCAGTAGTCCACACCATTCTCAGTGCCATAACCCACAACTACCACACCATGATCCAACTCAGTGCCACATTTTCCAGTGAAGACACCCTAAACCAAATTGAGCAAAATGAAACAAAGAAATAAATCATCCATATCATTCAAATGAAGTGAAAAAACTAAAAGAATTCTAATAATTGGAAATTCAAAAATGGATGGTGTTAAAGTTAACATAAATGTTCTTTCTTTCAGAGAATCAGAAGTATTGGAAGCTTAGTTATGCATTCATTTGTTGTGGTCAATTAATATGCATACTGGAGAAATATATTTTGATGCATTGTTCATATATATTTCACCCATAAGAGCTACAACATATCTTTGCCATGCAAAGGTGAAAAACTTCACAGATAATTAATTTGTCCATAAGCTAGTAATATATCCTATATAATGCTAGTTGTAGTTATGATGCTTTATAATATAAAGATAGAAGCTCCTAAGTGGTAAATTATTTTAATTGCTGTAAGGAACTTATAAACTAAATTAACTGTAGAACAACAAGAGACTTGTTTCGTCTCCTTTTAGAAGCACAACAAGAGCCTCGTTAATCATTATAAGTAACATAATTGCCGATAGTGTGATATGCAAGTCTTTTGCCTGAGATATTATTGTGGCATAATTATTAACTTAAGTAGCAAACAGAGCACAAGAATTATTAATGAAACAATTGCAAATCGTACCGAGTGGTATAGCTGGAACTCCCTGCCGCCGGCCTCAATGGCCACACTGACAGGCTGATTGGCCGCGGCCTTCTTCAGCGCCTGTTCGTCGTTCACCGGAACATCCTCATAGCCATCAATGGACACAATCTTGGCATTTTTCTGCAAAAGAGAGGCAACATAAATTTTAAATACGAGAAGCAGCAGCCTTGGTGCAACTGCAATGAACAGCATAACAAAACAGAACAAAAGAGGCTCTCAGGAGATATTTTACCCTGTTCAGGTCGCATTTGCCATCCTTGGCCCTGTAGGGGTAGTCATCCTCGGTGTCGAGACCGCCGTTGTCAATGATGAACTGGAAGGCGTAGTCCATGAGGCCGCCATTGCAGCCCTGGTTGTAGGTGTTGTCGCACTCCACGAGCTCCTGCTCCGAAAGCGATATCAGCTCGCCGGTGACGATCCTGTTGATCCCCTCCACCGAGGCCACCGTCGAGAAGGCCCAGCAACTCCCTACAAGCATCATCGATAAAGAGAAATCAACAGTGGTACACAAAAAAACACGTTGCAGAATCCCTGCACTGTTTTGTCCAACAGGCAATCTAAACAGCTGAAACTTGTCGATGTGGGATATCAACGACTCAATGCAGAATAAAACAGCGATTCGACCGTTATTTTCGGAAAACAGGATCCCTTGCTTCACCCCGAAGTTAACGGAAGCCGTGTCGAGGAGGGATGAGGACGAGAATACTAACCGCAGCTTCCCTGGTCCTTGACGGGGGCGACGGCGCCCTTCTCCCTCCAGTCGACGGATTCCGGCAGGTCGTCGCCGGAGACGAACCGGTAACGGTCACTGCCGACCCGGTTGC
>LTAE01003621.1:4972-21355 GCA_001647135.1 Pontederia paniculata
TAAAATTTAATGCTTACCCAGAAATTATGCTATTTGATATTATTACTATGCTAATAATATTATGTTAATTATTTTAATTCAAATTGTTGTTCACTTTCCTATTATTCTAGTTACCTTTCAATTATTACCAAATCTTTCCTTTTTCTAATTTCCATTTATTCTCCTTTCAATCTCCTCCAATATTTATTCTTGTTTCTAATTTTATTTTTAGTAATTGCTTAAAACTATTTTCCATTTATATAACTTTTGTTTCCATTTTTATAGTTTTTTTTTACTTTGATTATCTTTTTTTTCAAATTTTGAACTTGAACCCGGTTTTGGACCGGTTCGCCGGTTCGCCGGTTTTATCCGGTTCGAACCGGTTTTATCCGGTCCAATACCAAATCCGTTTTTATACTAAAATCCGGACCGGTCCAGCCACCGGTTCGCGGTTGAACCGGTTGAACCGGCCGGTCCGTTCCGGTTTTAATAACATTGCTCAAGATAGTGATATGCCACATACTTGTTATAGCCTGCCAAAGCTTTACACCACACTGCCGGAATGATTGCCATCCGTGAATTCAATATTACATCATTTCGTAACCCCCAAAGGCTCCATAAGGAAAAGGCAAATAGAGACTATAATTTGCATTTAGAGCTGTAAGATAATAATAATTATCTATTCAAATTTCAAACATACCTAAAAAGCATAATATGTATCTTTAGTCATTTTTATTTTGTGTTAAATGTATATTCTATTTATATAAGATTATACATTTTTTTTGCTGCCTATAACACGAAACGACATAGGACTATCAATTACTAGCATATTAATAAAAAAAAATGGATCCTAATTATATGATTTGGGAACTGAGGTATAATTGCAATGATTTGAGGTAAAGTTAAAAATCTTATAAAATGGATCATTCAGAGGTATGTTGTCAAGTGAACAAAACTAGAGGCCTGCCAGGTGGTGAAGCCCAGAGGTCAAATTCCAAATTTGACGGCCCAAACTCAGAGGAATCTTCCTATTTTTTTCGTTGATTTTTATTTTTTGATTAATTGAAGTTGAAGAATAATAGTTCGTTTTCTCAATATAGTTTCTCCACCTCTCCCCCATTGTTTTTTTTAAGTTTTTTATTCCACCTTTTAAAATAATTTTATGTTTTTTAAAAAATTATAATTGACCCGGATTTCTTGGTGGGACGGTCGCCAGTTCAAATTGGTCAGATTTTAATTTTACCTCAAAACCGATAGGACCAAGCATTGATTCATAATTATCCATCTGATTTAATATTTAGGTGAGTAGGCAAAAAAAATAATTAAAGGGTTCAATGTTTCTGTAAATTCATAATTTATTCAGTGAAATTAAATTTTCATCATTCGATTTTAAATAGTTGATTGTGTCACTTACTGTAAACTAATATCATTTAATTTTATTTTTTTAAAAATAAATTAATATTATTATGTCGGACATTTGAAAATTGGATTCAGATTGTGTGAATAAATTATGAGTTCACTCTCATCTAGTCCAATATTAAAATATAAATAATTTAAAATGACCAATGCGATTAGAAAAAAATAGTTTTGTTTGCCATTGTTTAAAAAGTCAATGTTAAAAATAATATTTTCGAGGATTATAAGCAAGTAATGCCAAGAAGAAAAAAATATAATAGCTTATTTCTAACCCAGCACACACCTATAATTTTTTACATTCAACGTATTCTTCAATCAAGGTTTGATAATTCAACCGTTACTCCAGCTTCTTTAATCCATTTAGATCAACATATTCTTGTTCAACTCATAAACATGGTGATCCCCATTTTTTAATTTTCGCATTTAATGCCATGGGAGCCACGCATTCAAAATAAAATCTTTCAATTTAAAAAAAAAGATCTATTAAGTGTAATCATAAGAATATTTCAAGGATGTCAATTTTGACATCCATATGTTTTTATTTTATTCGTGGAAAAAAAATTGAAAAAAAAACTCACTGGAACATGCATGACATCATGTTTTTCATAAATCATCATCCTTTAATTCCTATTTTGACTTCCATATTACCTTTCTGCTTAATAAACTTTCATTACACTCAAAATTTTCTCCTCCATTTATCTCTTCTTAATCAAATAAAATTTCACTATTTCAAGTAACATCAATAATCTGTGCACATGTTTAAATATTTATGAAATGTTAAATCTAATTCATTTGAAATTCTTAAAAACATATGAATTTATACATTATTATACATCATTCCCACCCATATATTTTTTTGTTAGCATAATGCCACTTTACACTTTAATTAATTTTATAATTCCAAGCGAGAATAACATATTTAAAAGGCACCCATAAATTTACAGATGCCATTAACACAAACCATTATAAAAACCTATTTGTTTACTTAGGGCATGTTTATTTTGATGTAAATTGAATTACAGGTAAACGTCTTTACAGTAAATGATTGATTTTTTGTTTGGTTTGCAGTAAATGCATTGTTGGAAATGAGTTGCCTTTACATGCTAAATGGGCCCCACTAGAAGAGAGAGTGAGGGTTGGAATTGGATTTCAGGAAAGAGAACCTGTGAGTTTCTAGTGTGGGGTCCATTAATAATTATAAAAAAGAATTAAGAAATATGAGAATATTCAAAATTAATAATAGAAATTTTTGTTATAAAATTATTAAATTTCACTAATAAAAAATTACGAAATAAATTAACTAAATAAGTAAATAAAAATATAAAATATCATATAATAAAATTAATATGAGTATTTTTAATAAATTTTAAAAATGGTTTTTTAGTTTTAGAATAATATCAATATTAAATTTACCACTCTTGCTCGTCAAACATTTTTTTAATTTTTTAGTATAAGTTAATTTATAATATTTTACATATGAAATTAAAATAAAGATAATGAAAAAAATTATTAAAGCTGATTTATGGATTATTAAACTAGCATTACAAACTTAAAAATTATTCATAAATAAATTTAAATAAACAATAAAATGTAAAAATAATAACTAATAAAAATAGCAAATAAACATAAATTATAATTAGAATAAAAATAAAATGATAACAAAATAAAAGTATAATGAGAAGAATATAAAATAAAGATATAAAAATTATAAATTAAACTAATAAAATACTAAAGAATTAATTTTAAAGTGAATAGATATATATCCTTAAAAGTTGAAAGTTAATAATTGGAGAAATATAAATAAAAAAATTATAATCTTAATATATTTAAGATATATAAAATTAAAAAAAATAAATAATATAATTAAAAAATAAAGCAATTGTCCTAATAAATAAATAATATAAAATTATATATATTCATTTAATAAAGTGAATTACTTTTTATAATAAATAAAATAAATTTTATTCTAATCAATCATTTACATCATATTTCAAATACCCACCAAACAACGTAATTCATTTTCCGAAATTTCATTTACATCTATCCGAACTAAGGAAACACAACTCCCGTAAACACAAATCCTATCAAAATTTCTAACTATAACCATTTAAACTCTTTACTCTTGTTCTTCTCTCGTCAGCCAACTGAACCCTAACACCGCGCTCGCCGGCGCCGCCCTCCCCCACCGTCGCCAGCACCTCCAAATCAACTCCAAGATGTGGCCTTGCGGCCGCCTCGCCTTTCTCCGGGCGGCTTCTGCCTCCCCCGTTATCCGCCGCCCCGGCTCCTTCGTCGGCAGCGCTGCGGCCGCCGCCGTGGAACCGACCCTCTCGCGAGCCTACGGCCTCGTCCCCGTGGTGATTGAGCACACTTCCCGCGGAGAGCGCGCCTACGACATATTCTCGCGCCTCCTCAAGGAGCGCATCGTGTGCATCAATGGCCCCATCGCTGACGACACCGCCGCCATCGTCGTCGCGCAGCTTCTCTTCCTCGAGTCTGAGAACCCTTCCAAGCCCATCAACCTGTACATCAACTCTCCCGGAGGCGCCGTCACCGCAGGCCTCGCCATCTACGATACTATGCAATACATCCGCTCCCCAGTTTCTACCCTCTGCCTTGGCCAGGCCGCATCAATGGGCTCTCTCCTCCTCGCGGCTGGCGCGCCCGGCGAGCGTCGCGCGCTCCCGAATTCCCGCGTCATGATTCATCAGCCATCGGGTGGCGCCTCGGGGCAGGCAGCGGACATCGCTATCCAAGCTAAGGAGATCCTGGCAGTGCGCGAGCGCCTCAATGGCATATACGCCAAGCACACCGGGCAGCCGTTGGACCGGATCGAGAGGTGCATGGACCGCGACATGTTCATGTCCCCCGAGGAGGCCAAGGAATTCGGCCTCGTCGATGAGGTCATAGAACATCGACCCCTTAACTTGGTCAGCGATGCCATAGCCAATGCCGCCACTGCTGCGATGGCAGAGCCCTCTTCATCAGCTCCTGGGGGAGGCAGTGATGAGAGCACGGATAATGGTAAAGGTTCAACTGGATTGTAAGGTTTCCTCTTCTTTGTTATCAGCAATGATAAAAAGAAACGGCCTTTTGATTTATTTATCCAATCAACAAAGCAGAATATAATAGTGGAAGCCAATAAGTTCCATTGCATTTTTGTTCTCTGCTTTTATTATCGGTTTCTAAACATCTTATAGAATTAAGCTGGTGGTTTATGCTTTTCAGCTTATAATAAAGTATACTTGTGATGGTCACATTGATTATTTTCAGAAGTTAGTTGCTTAGTTTATATCTCACTTTCTTTTCATGTAGTTACTGTTTTTCATGGTAGCATATATTTATTGCCTATTTAATGAAGTTTCTTTCTTAGAAAATTCCTAGATCTTCACTATGGATTAGTGGAAAATGTAAATTTATTGCTTAAATCATATGATAAAGATTAATAGACAGATTCTGAACGAACCTTTTGGATAGCTGGACCTCTTCATCCAGGCTTTTGGATATCTTTGATTTTGGGATGTGTGGGCATGTACAAAATTAGTCGATTTTGTTGCAATGAGTAGGAGAATTGATAAAGAATAACCCTGACATTACTGTTAGGTCTTGTTCTTATTGTGACTCTATGGGCAAAGAGTTCCCTCTTCGTTTAGAGAGGTTGAGCGGTGGACAGAACGTTTTGCGATAGTTCCATAGAGGAGCGGTGGGGGAGTCTAGATCATCTTTCGATCTATGAAAAGAAATGTTTTTTTCATAACCATTAGCTAAAAGCTGTCTGTGAGCAATAGAATTCTACATCAGTAGCAGGTGCAACAAAGATTGTAGTTTCACTTTCTGTTGTTCTAGGGACTGATTATGGAACAAAAGTTGGCACCGTAGAATCAACATTTGAAGAAGCAGATGACCTGTGAATAAGCAACTGAAATATCTGCCTTTCCCTCTTCCGTGGCTTTATAGCCGGCAAGGAAGAAGGAGATTCACAGGCTTCTTTGGGCTTTAAAGGAAATCATCGACTTCCAACTAGGAGTTACACGATAATATTATGGAATTTCTCGATCAGGAAGTCAACAATCAAGTTGAAACAGGTAGAATAAGTGCAAAAACACTCAATATAGGTTGTTAAAGCTCTCGAAGAGTGGAGAGGTAAAGAAGCCCCTATAAAATAGACCCCAGTCACAGCTCATGGAAAGGGCCATAGCGGTTGTTCTAGAACACCTGTGAAAAAGAGTTTGCTGGTGACATGATGATCAGAGACATCAATTGGGAAATGGAAATAGTTTGAACACTGTGACATTTCTACCATAATTAGGGCACTAGCTTTTATGGGAAAAAAATGATAAATTAGTGCACTAGCTAGAAAGATCTCTTACAATCTGATTCTCGTTTCCAATCAGTTTTGATTCTATCTCTGGAACTTAATCCTTATATCAACATTAGATTCTGCTTTGTCATATCATCCTATTCCTTAATTATGCCTATTCCAATGTCCTCAAGTAAAGTTGTTCATGTCTGTTAGCAAGCTTCTATTATTCCAGATAATTGCCTTCCCTCCAAGATAATTTTTTTATCGAATAGGGAAAGGATGACTACCATTGATTAACCAAATTCCCTCGGAGATCTTCAATCTTTTATTTTTCCATTTTATGATGTTTCGTACTTGTCTAAGCTGAATCACAAAGTGATAACATCCTTTGCATGGGAGTTTGCAATTCCCTACTGTATTCAATCTTTAACTAGTGGACTGACATTCTTGATTGCCTTATTCATTATTTCTTGCACAGAAGTTGCCCTTCCCACTATTTTGGTCTCGTTTATCTCAAGGATCATTTCAAATGTAATCATTATAGGAGAAGTATCAGAGGAGTTTAAGATTCCATTGACTAGTTGGCAAATTTCAAATTGATTGAGTATACATGAGGGACAGATTTGGGTCATCTGATCTTTTGTATTGCCCGCTAGCAATCATAAGAGAATTTCTTAAACAATCATTGTAATGTGTATCCAATAGGAGGCACAACATATGGTTCTTTGTTTGTTAAGGTCTGCTGTAGAACGTCTTTAACAGTTCGAGGGGTGAACTTTGCATGAGAATTGGCTCTTATTATTTTCTGTGAGCAAACATTGCTTCATAACTTACATGTTTATGGGATTGACGGGGATGAAGTGCTGGGAATTGTTATGATAAAAAACAATAGGAGATACAAGATATGGTTCTTTGGTTCTTAGGGTCTTAACAACTGGTGGGGTGAACTTTGAATGAGAATTTGCTCTTGTTATTTTCTGTAAGCAAGAATTTTGCTACAAAAATTACATGATTATGGGATTGAGGAGGGTGAAGTGCTGGGAATTGTTTTGGAAAAAATAATTGGAGGTGCAAAATCTGGTTCTTTGTTTCTTAGGGTCAGCTGTAGAATGTCTTAACTTAACAGCTGGAGGAGTGCACTTTGAATGAGAATTCTCTTTTGTTATTTTCTGTGAGCAAGCATTGCTACAGAACTTACATGTTTATGGGATTGACGTGGGTGAAGTGTTATGAAAAAAAAACAATAGGAGGTACAAAGTATGGTTCTTTGTTCAAAGGGTCAGTTATAGAACGTCTTAACAGCTGGGGAGGTGAAGTTTGAATGAATATTTGCTTTTATTAATTATTATTTTCTGTGAGGAAACATTTCTACAAGACTGGAAACTTTGTAAAATTTTTCGACGTTTTAAAAAATTATAGTAAGGCCCTCTTTGAATGCATTGGAAAAATAAAGTAAAATAACAGTAATAAGATAAATGAAAGTATTTCTTAAAAATGTTGTAAAATAATACAAAGTGGTATTTGGATAATATTTTTAAAGTATATTTTTTTATGTTTTAGCTCTATGGTTGTAAAAAGATTATTAGTCTCTACCTCCGTTTTCTTTTTGTAAAAAGATTATTGATCTTTTTCTTCTTACATATTAATTTCTTTTGTCATTATTTATAGCATTCTAGAGTAGTTTTTTTTGTTTATAATTTGCTATGATGATTATAATATTTTTTATATAATCATATAAACTAATAAATAAGAAAAAAATATGTAAAACAAATATATAATACAATGCTTTTATAATTTCCTAGTGTTCGTTATTTTGTTACATCAATTTTATCTCAATATACAATAAACTGTATGTAATATTTATATGTTTATTATTTCATAAAAAAATCAAATCTGTTATAACGATATATTAAATTATAACAATATAATTATGTAAAATGTTCTTTTCATAATTCAATGTATTTGAGCGTGCATCCAAACACCTTATTGTATATTTTTACTTTAAGTTTGTTATACATCGTAAATCAACTTTCAAAATATGCTTTACATCGTTTTGAAAAACTTCATATTTTTTTTACAAATTATCCAAACAGGGTCTAAAATATTTTTTTTTAAAAGAGTCTTACAACAGTTTTTTTTTGACGTAAAATGTTCTAAGTTTTTTAAATACGTTGTAATTACAAAAGAATAAAAGAGAGAAAGAAGGAAAAAAATATAAATGTAGGAATAACTAATTATTTTACGATATTTTTCACCTATTCTGTTGTATTTTTATTCGACAAAAATTAATGTCAAACATCTGTTTATAAATAAAATCGTCAACAAAAAATATTATGACATAATGATTAAATATTTCAAAATTATTGGACATCTAAACGGGTTCTTACATGTTGATGAGATTTAGGGTTTGTTTGGTTCAACACTTATTAAAAGAAAGAGAAAAAAATTATAATTTTTGTTAGACGAATATATTCTAATATATGTGTTTATATATTTTAATTATATATGAGTAAAATTGAAAGTGTAGTTTAAATATTTCTTTCTCCTCTTTTACATCTCAATTTATAAATAAACATTTGAAAAAGAATTGAGATAAATTCATTTCTCTATATTAAAAATATAATAAATAAAGTTAATCGATTAATCTCTTTTTTCTTTCTTTTCTTTATCATCTTTTTACCTCTAACCAAATAGGCTCTTAAGGGAATGATGCGCGGGGAAGTGTTATGAAACAAACAATAGAAATTAGGAGGTTTAAGATATGGTTCTTTGTTTCTTTGGGTCAGCTGTAGAATGTCTTTAACAGTTAGAGGTCTGAATTTTGAATGAGACTTTGGTCTTATTATTTTTGGTGAGCAAGCAACAAAACTTCCATGTTTACGGGGTTAAAGGGGGTGAAATGCTGCAAGTGTTCAAAAAAAAAAAAAAAAAGGAACAAGTAGAAAAAAAATACTCTCTGCATTGCTTGGCTTAGTTGGACTCCATATGAGTGGTTTAGATATTTAAGAGGTTGAAGTCCACTAGGAAATCCTTGTCTGATGTTTGCTGTTTAAGGAGGCATTGTTACATTTTTGTCAGTTTTGAGATTGCTAGCTGTTCAAAGGAGACATTTTGTTTTATGTTATGCTCCGAGAGTATGGCACTGTTTGGTATAAGGATGACAAAAGTAAGAATTAGTAATTTTTTTTTTATTTTTGTAAGAAGAATAGAAGTGAAATATTTTTAATGAGATATTTTTGGAGTGTGTTTGATTAATTAGTTACTATTTCAATAATATTATTAATTATAAAACTTTACTATATATAATTAAATATTTATTGACATTAGTAATTTTAATTAATTAATATATTTCTAATTATTAAGTTAAGTAATTATAAACACGTGCTAATTTTAACTATACAAATAAACATGTTTATAATAATATATATAATTAGTCTTCTTTTATTTGTAATAAAAAATTAACTACTAAAATATTTTAATATTATAAATTAACTACTAAATAATTATAATAGTGTATAAATTAATTAATATTGTCTCCATGTCATATGTAATTAGTTTTATTTTATTTTTAATAAAAAATTAACTACCAAATAATTATGATAATATAATAAATAATTAATATGTAAAATGGTTAATATAAAAATATTCATAATATTATATTTATTATTAACATTATATTTTTGTGCAGAATTTAATAATAATAAAATATTAATTATAGATGACTTTATGTATTTATTAAAATAAAAATAATTTAATAAAGTAAATTAGAGAGAGAGAAAGAATGGAACAAACAATTGTTCTTGCTCATGACAAGAATATTTTATTCTTGTTTTAGTAATAAAATAAGTGATTTTACAAACTTCAATATAATTTTAAAAAGTGGGAAAATTAACTTGTTTTATGGGTGTTTGGGTGCAACAGTAAGAACAAAGGACTTATTCTACTCTTATTCTTGTATCAAACACCACATATAAGTATAATACTTGCTCCAATGGAACTATTCATATTGTTAAATAGTTTGTCTTTGACGGTAATAAGTAGCAAGATATGTCCGAGGCATGGTTTGGTTCTTTCCCCATTGTTTGGATGTCTTCCGTGGCTAAATCTACCAAAAGAATCCGATATGATAAAGGAAAAGCCAAATGTTTGTGTTGCCTTTACGACAATGAAGAAGATATAGGGACCCTAAGAATGGAAAGATTGATACAGGAAGGTGATAGTTTCATATGTTAAAATTAATATTATAAAACCCTATTTGGACGTCGACTTAGATAGTTTGACGTGTCCGATCGGACCAAATAATAACAAATTAGGTATAAAATTGAAATACGCGATAGCACATATTATTAATTGTAATCATGTAACATTTTTTTTATCTTAACTTACAATCCTAAGTTTGTAATAGTACTTAATAATCCAAGGTACATAATAAGATATTTATTAAATATTAATGTGCTTGATTGATTCATTAAGTTTTTTTATTTAACGTAATAATATAGATTGCCACCATTTCAAAATCTTACATTTATGATAATTTAGATTATTTATCTCTTTTAAGATTAAAAAAAATTGAACTTCTATTATTATTATTATTATTATTATTATTATTATTATTATTATTATTATTATTATTATTATTATTATTACATTTAAAAAAAGTTTGGTCGGGTTGTTCAAATTCGTCGAGTTAAGCAATTCAAATTGGGCTTGATCGGTTGGGTTCAATCGAATTTTACAACATGAGTTAAAACTTTAAACCACAAAAAATATGGACCTAGATGCCAAAGAGCTTAGGGGAATACAAATTGTTACAAACCAATAACGAGAAATAAAAAAAGAGAATACTAGTAATTGTTTCTACCAAAATGATATGATCCCGAAAGCTGTCATATTAAGAGATGACATAGATTTGAAAATTGTCGAACTTAGAGATGATATCCTTCAGAAGCTACTACAATGATGATGAATGAAGATGTATAAATTTAAAAGTTGCCATATTTGAAAAGACATTACACTTGGACATGGCGCTGAACCAACTTCATAGTCACGATTATGGTAATATGACGTCACTACTTTATCAACATGGATAGACACCTCATCATGTTGATAATATCTTCAATTTAAATTAATTCAAAATGATGGTAATTAGACCTTAGTTGTTTAGATAGTCTATTTGAGCCTTTAGCTCATTAGATTTTATTTGATTTTTAGTTTATTGAAGAAGGGTCTAGCGTACTCTTATAAATAAAAGGGTTGACTCCTGATGATAGCATGCAATGTTTTGTCATCTTGATTTATGATTTCCTAGGTGAGGATATATCTTTGTTCTTCGTGAACTCCGACTTGGATTGCGGGTAATATATTATTTTACAATTCATTTAAATTTCATCAGTTTGATATTGATTCTTATGCGCGGGTTCGCATATTGGTCGATATTTCCGTTTTCTTGATTCGTATTTTCGTGTGATTCCTTTTTATTTTCGCTTCCGCTTGATTGTGATTCGTTAGGACAGATTTTCTAATGAGGTTCGTATCATTTGGTATCAGAGCTTGAGTTTTCGGATTCTTTAATCTAGTTATCTTTTCTTTTAGTTGTTCACATAAATCTTAGATTTTGACAATCCTATTAAAATCTGATTCTCCTGTTTTATCAAAATCCAAAAAAGAGATTAGTTTTCAGATTTTGTTTGTGGTCTTGATCTGAAAATTTTGTTCAAAAACATAAAACAAAAAAAGAGAGAATTGTTCTAACCTATTCTACAAAAAAAGAATATTCTCTCTACTCATCTCAGCCGTCACAAAAAAAAATTCTATTTTCCCTTGCCAAACCAGAATTCCTTTTAATCCTTATTTCTTTTCAAAATTGTTCTTTCCCTGAAAAGCAATTTGAGTTGGATTCTATTTCTTTCCTAAATTGTTCTTTCCTTAGAAAAAAATTTGAGAGATTTTATTTGTTTCCAAAATTGTTCCTTTCCCTCGGGAAAAAAATCTGAGTTGGATCTTATTTCATTTTATCCAAAAGTAAAAAAAGAAAAAAAAGAGAACCGACAAAAAATAAGCAAAAAAAAAGTAAAACGAAAAGAGATCTGACAAAACAAAGAAAGTTCTTAACATTGTCTTCGTGAGAAAACTTTTGAAAAAAAATCCGAAGAAAAAAAAAGATTCTTGGACGTTGTTCTTGATTCTTGCAACCTACTACATCGAGTCTAGTTACTTTTTATTAATGATGTGATATCGATATTGATTGCATCTTGTTTTAGAAATTGATATTTTCTGTGGAATTTTAATTGAATTGTGAATCTCTCACATATCCCTTGTTGTGAGTTTACGTAGAACACTAAGGAGTAATATGAAGAGGTAAACAACTGAGTGGTGAGAACATTAGAAGAAAAAAGCCGAATAGAATTGAAATAAAATATGAGTGTCACTACTTGAGCGTCACCACATGAGGTTGTGAGGAAGCTTTAACTGACATATGCAGATTTCACAATGAGTCATAAAGACAACATGAGATACAATCAAAACAACAAGAATGCCACATATTCAAATTTGTATGATCAAAATCCAAGAGAGGATAATATTCTTCGACAGTCACATAGACGATATGAACAATATGGAAAGAAAGAAGAACCTGTGCAACGGTAGCCACCAAAGAGAACAAACCACCAAAAGAGTAACAAAGATAGAGTCTCAAGATTGATGGTTTCACACTTAGAGTTGGAAGAAAAATTGGATAAAGTGGAAGATGATCTTGCTAAAATATTTTTCCAATTCAAAAGTTGTCTAACTAATCATGATGATAATGATTTTGAGGAAAAAAGTTAGACTGGAAAAAGAAGAAGCAAGTGAGACTAGAAAAGATGAAAGTAAGTTCTTTCATGACAATAGAAAAAAATTTGAGAGTCACAAAATTTCTGAGAGTTCAGAAAGACCACTTTCTGAGAGCATTGGTGAAAAAAATTTAAGTGTTGAGTGTTATGAGAGTTGTGAGGATGAGAGATGACTATATCCCGGGTGTTCAGAAAGGTCACCTTTGATGAGAGTTGAGAGAAAATGAAGAGAACTCAGAGGTTTTAATACTAACACCAATTTTCTCTTATCTTTGGATATTAATCCCCCTTTGCAGGTGTTAAGGATTGTTGAGCGAGAGGAAACACTTTTGCATACTTCGAGCACACATTTGAGTTCACTATTTACTAATGCTCCTTTACATATGTTAAGTTGTTCTTTGATCGATAAGTTTCTCATCTTTACTAATTCTAGATTGATTGTTTCTTTTATTACTCATGTTAACCATGGTGTCTTTGATTGGTTAATTCTGATTTCTAGATTTCGAGATGAGAACTGTATGATGTCAATTTGCTTGGATTTTTATTCATATACTACTGAGAAAATTTTTACGTTCAATGGGTTTACTTTTGATAACGTTCTGACTTGTGAAGACCAATTGAGTTATTATGGAGCTACTTTGAGATTTATGTCATCTGGATATTTCAATTGTCCATTTCCAACCCCTGACATGATTGACTTTTTTGGTTGTGGCAAAACATTGATTGATAATTCGAGTCTTATGTTGATTACATTTGATAGTTATCCGATTGGTCATTTTAGAAGATTAATTTTATATGATTCTGGATTTTATAAGGTGCCTATTGATTCATTGTCATTGAACAAATTGATGCTCATCATTTTTATTGAATTTACCATATTTGGCTTTTAAGGGAAATATACTTTTATGTCCATTGAAGACTTCTTGATTTATAACAATCATTTGCGTGATTCTTCTTATTATTTAGAATATTTTTTATCTTGTGGGAATTCAGTTGCATATTTTCGTGAAGAATTAACGTTGGAACAAATTGATTTTCTTGATCTGAATGCTTTTTATTTTGTTCGTGCTAGATCCATATTTTTGAGTAGTACATTGCACAATTTGTTTAATAGAATCCTAATGCGTAGAGGAAGGTCTCCAAAATTTTGGAATTTGCTCCTAAATGTGCCTTCTTATTATGGGCACAAAATATCTTTCACCCAGGGGAGTGTGAACTTACTTTCATTCTTTCTATGTTTGAGTTTCTTTTGCAAAAAGTTTAGAGTGGTCATGGATCGTGTGCTTTGATGTTCGTCCCTAAGCTATCAAAATATTTACATATTCGAGGACGAATCTTTTTTATGAGGAGGGGAATAATATGATTCCGGAAGCTGCCATATTAATATATGATCTTATGTAAAAATGGTGTATCAAATTTGAAAATTACTCCCATAGATTTGGAAATTGTCGAATTCAGAGATGATATCCTTCAGAAGCTACTACAATGATGATGAATGAAGATGTATAAATTTAGAAGTTTCCATATTTGAAGAGACATTACACTTGAACATGGCGCTGAACCAACTTCATACCCTCGATTATGGCAATATGACGTCACTACTTCATCAACATGGATAAACACCTCATCATGTTGACATGGATAAACTATTCAGTTTGAATTAATTCAAAATGATGGTAATTACGCCTTAATTATTTAGATAGTCTACTTGGGCCTTTAGCCCATTAGTTTTTATTTAGTTTTTAGTTTTTTGAAGAAGGGTCTAGCGTATTCTTATAAATAAGAGGGTTGACTTCTGATGATAGCACACAATGTTTTATCATCTTGAATTATGATCCCCTAGGAGAGGATATCTTCTTTGTTATTCTTGAACTCCAACTTGAATTGCAGGTAATATCTTATTTTGTAATTCATTTAAATTTCATCAGTTTGATATTGATTCTTATGCACAGATTCACATATTGGTCAATATTTTCGTTTTCTTGATTCGTGTTTTCGTATGATTCTTTCTTATTTTCCGCTTCCGCTTGATTATGGTTCGTTAGGACAGGTTCCCTAACGAAGTTCGTATCACAAAGTATTTGTGATGTCATCATAATAGCAAAAAGAAGATTGTAAACAACCATCTTTTGTAGAGTGGCTGAGATTTTGCTTTCCATACTTGAGGTTCAATGTTTGAGTGCTTGGAGGTAGTTAGGATCTTATTTATTTCGAGGGGCAATTTTAAGGGGCTTCTTTACCCAATTTTATTTAATTTCTATTATATACTAAGCCTATGTCTCTTTTGTCTTTTTCGAGGGTAAAGGATGGATGCCAGGTGCCCACATCCAACTTTATTAAAATAAGTGAAGAAGAATGTCTTTGTAATTTTAGTTCTCAACCCCTCAACAAACCACGACCCATTATTATAATGTTTTCAACATAATACATTTCTCATAAGAAGATACAACCATCTTGTTGACACTCTGAATTTTTGACACGTAGGATCCTATGTCTCTTTTGTGATATTGAAAACAATGTAATTGCTAATCAAAATTTAACATTGAAATTAAAAATTTGTGTAGAAAAAGGGGGACTACGAAGCTCGGTAGTAATATTGAATTGTATTGAAAACTAAAACTAGACCATGTACACACAATACTTAACAGTTAGCATCTGGATTTCTTGGATTCTGTCTACCTATACACACCCCATCTCCAAAAATGATTTCTCTACTCGTGAATAGTGAACCATACATTGTTTTCATGTTATTCTCATAGTTTTTATGAATTCAACTAGAAGAACAAAACTAGCATGGAAATATTTTTTTTAAATAAAGGATCGCTTAAGTTATATTGCTAAAATAAGTGATATTGTCCTGATACAATATGCTAAGGAGGCCCTGAGGTGGTGTTTCCTCCCACAAAAATTTGACATCTCCTTGTCTACCATAGTTTACTAAAAAGTCCGCTGCCCTATTACAATCTCGGTATATATGTCTTGCTTCAAAACACTAAAAATAAGATAAAGTAGTCCATACATCGATCATAACATTCTTGATGTGCCAAGAACAAGGAGAGACTTTGTTAACAATGTTGATTATGTTCAAAGAGTCACATTCCAGCTTGAGTCGTGTGCACCCCTGTTGTTGGCATTTCATTAGGCCGTTTCGATGTCCCCAAGCCTCCTCCTCTAACGTTGAGGAGAAGAGTTTATGTATTGCCCCTACAACCAAGAAATCACCATTAGAAGCTCTCAATATGAAGCCCACACCCCCATTTTGCCCGTCATGTAAAGATTCCGTCTGTGTTTAATTTGAACTAGGCGAGGGGCGAGGGCTCCCATCGGACCCTGGAAGGGTCTCTTGGGGTGTGACCCTTAGGGCAGTGGAATGTCTCATATTCCTTACTACCAGCAAGAGCCCTGTGCCACACAGATGTAATAGACATTGGTCTGGAGTTGAAGAATATATCGTTTCTCATCGTCCAAATCTCCAAAGACAGAATGCAAATAATATTTGGAAGGTTTCCCTAGAGGAGGCTGATAAGAGTGCCCCTTCTTTACACCAGTTACCTTGGCCCAAGTGTTACGATATAAGAATGTATAGTTTAGATATTGCTGGAAGATGGACCATAGCTAAGAAATGATAGAGCAATTGAAGAATAAGTGGTCAATAGATTCAAGCTGAAGGCCACATAAAGTGCATGAAGGATTAATTGCAGAATCATATCTCAACAACCAACTTTTAGTAGGTAGTCAGCCATGAGCTAATTTCCACAAGAAGTGTTTAATTTTTTGGGGGGATTTGGATGTTCCAAATGTTTCTCCAACCAGGCCAGTTGTCTGAATCTCTGTGTGTGTGTAGGGGGGGAGGGG
>LTAE01003621.1:21971-36434 GCA_001647135.1 Pontederia paniculata
AGGGAGGTGGATTTCAGATTTTGATGATTGATTCTAAGGTTGGTGAGTTGCTCATATTTCCTGAGATCTCTTTGAGTTTTTTGCAATTTTGTACAATGGTTGCTAGAGTGATGAGAATATCATATGCAAATAGTAAACGACTAAAGGAAAAATTGTCAATTCTAGAGGGTGTTATGGTATGAGCAGCTTGGGCTTGATTCATTAGTGTAGTGAAAAGATAGGGAGAAAGTGGATCCTCCTGTCTTATACTTCTGTAGCTTTTAAAAGAATGTGATTGGATGCCATTTATGCAACAGGTGAAGTAATGCAAGAGCTGATCCAGGAAGTTAGTTTCATAGGAAAATTCATTATATGCATTGTCTGAATTATAACCTTCCAAGATATTGTCAAAAGCTTTTTCCATATCTATTTTAATTATCATGTATTTTCTTCTTCCCCTCCTCATTGGCCACCTCTTGTGCTATCAACATATTATCTTGTATAGATTTTTGAGCAACATATGCTGTTTGGACATGGTCAATTAGAATATTTAGGATTGTTTTAATTCTGTTTACTAAAAATTTGGCCACTGTTTTATATAACACATTGCAGAGAGCAATGGATCTATAGTCCTTGGTGCATTTTGGATCAGATTTTTTGGGTATAAAGATCAAGACTGTATTAGTCCAATCTTGGGGAAGTTGGTTTGTAAAAAGAACTTTTGGATGGCTTTGGTGATCTCATCTCCTACAATGTCCCAATATTCCTTGTAGAATTCAGTTGTGAATCCATCCAAGCCAGGAGATTTACCTTGCGGCATGGACCATAAACAATCTTTAATTTCCTGAGCAGTGAAGGGCCTGGTAAGGGAAAAGTGGTGAGAATTATCTATGGTATTCAAAGGCAGCCAATCTTGAGGCTGGGATGATGAAGCAGAGTCCATCCTCCATAAGTCCTTATAATGTCCCACAAACTGGTTCTGATTTGTGCTTCCTGGTTAAGGATGTTCCCTTGATTTTCCTCAATTGAGTTTATCTGATTTGATCTATGTCTAAGTAGGGTGTTGAGGTGAAAAAAATTGGTATTGCTATCTCTATGTTTGAGCCAATTTACCCTTGATTTTCTCCACTATTTGATACTAATTTGGCTAAGTAAAGCTGCATGGTAGTTATAGTATGTTCTAAGTTGACCCATTCCCTCTCTATTAGCCCATAGGTGGCATCTTTACCTTCTAATTGTTGTATGTATTTTTTGACCACGGTTAGTCTACTCTCTAGTTTGCCCAGGTCCTTCTTATTTCAGGAAAGGGTTCTTTTCTTAATGGAAGTAAGGGTGTCTTGGATGGAGAAAGGTTGGTCTTTAGCTAAGAATCTATCCCACTCTTTTTCTACAATGTCTCTGGGCTTTGGATACTCGAACCAGAAGTGCTCGTATCTGAATGGTTTAAACCTTGTCTTATCCTATTGATTAACATCAAATACAATTGGTGTCAGAAGCACTCTCTATCTAAAATGGACAATGTTAGGTTAGGGAATTTTGACAACTAGTGATGGTTTATGAGACATCTATCCAATCTACAAAGAATTTTAACAACACCATCTCTGTTATTACACCAAGTGTACTTTACCCTTGTTGGTATAATATCAATTAGTCCCTATTCATGGATAAGATTGTTCAGGTTTCTTCCAGAGTTAGTCAAATTAAAAGGTTTGCATCCTTTTTTATCTGTTGGGTGAATTATTGAGTTTAGGTCCCCTATAAGCATCCAAGGGTAGTCATCTGCATTAATCATTCCTAGATCATGCCATAAACTATTACAAGAGTTTGGTAATATGCTAGCATAAATACAAGAGAGAAGAAAAGAAAAGTTACCACAAGTGACGGTGGCATGTAAAACCTGTTGAGATGTATGGAGCGATGTTACCTTAATATCTAGGCATTGCCATGCGAGTATGATACCACCCAGGGCTCCTGTTCCCTCTTGAAAGATGCTTTGCCATCCTCTTCCAAGACGCTTAACCACTGTCTGGGTCATATTCTTTATAGTGTGGGATTCAACTAATACTAAGAAGTCAGGCCGATGCATTTTTACCATATTCGATAGTCGGTCACGAACCTTGTTCCTATAAGCAACTCTACAATTTCATATGATTATCTTCATTTAGCGTGGGCTTGGGTGATTTTCGTCCATCTGGACTCCTGAATCCTCTATAACCTGCATATTTGAGGGAGGGGGGTTAGTCATAGTTTTTCCTTTCGTCAATTTATTTTTACCTGGTTTTTTCTTGCTTCAACACTGGTGGATTAGGAGAAAATCTCTTTGTAGCCTTCCTACTGCTATCCGAATATGAGGCTCTTGAAGATAGGAGGTCTTCATCAATGTTTTCCTCCTCCTCTTCTGAGTCTGATGGGAGTTCTTCTGATCCAGATACGAAGGATTCTACTATTCTAGAGACCATATGCTCATGAGACAGTAGTTGTACCACAGACTCTATCTCTAGTTTAGGGTCCTGGGACATAGAGGGAGTAAAAGTGAGAAAGACACAGAAGAAGGGGGACAGGAGGAAGAGGGAACCCTAAACGGCGCTGAGGAGGTGTTGTTGTCTGCCACATCTTTGGACATTTTTGGAGATAAGGATGACGCCCTCGCACGTGTCGTCTCATGTGTTTTCCATGGAGTTTCCGAAGTGCGGTGTTCACGTGACTCGTCACTTGTGGGCCTCGGGTAGCCTATGATAGTGATGGAAAAGTAACAGTTGATTGTCGTCCATCCCTACCATCTATCTCCACATCTGGACGATCTTGATCTCGCTTTGTCTAGGGCATCGAACAGATTTTCTATAGAAATTGGTTCACTTCGTTGAGCCGGTTCATGGACCAGTTTGCCTTCACGCCGGCGGAAGCCCTGTGTCGGTTTGAGGCTTGTCGCCGAAAGACGCCGACGCCTGGGAAGGAAGGAACGAATCCAGTTGCCATACAACAATTTTTCCTCTGCGTGCGGAACTTGCATGTAGAGGAAGTAGATGGGTCAGTGCGCCTAACTCCCGGATAGGAGGGAATCTGATGTCCTAGTTTGCCGCAGCCGAAACACAGCTCCGGCAAGTTGTCATAGGTCGCTCTCTGAAAATAGCGCTCTCCATCCGGTGTCCTGACCTAGACACCCTGTTTGATTGGCAGCGCTTGATATACCTCCATTTACACCCTTGCAAACTTGCATCTTTCCCCGGTCATGGTGTGGTTGTCTACTTTCAACGGAGTTCCGAAGCAAGCCACAATGCGCAAGATGGAATCTACATTGCAGAGTTCCCAAAGGAAGGTTAGGAAGTTGTAACCACATTGGGACGGACATGATCAGATCCTCAGATGGACGAAAGAATTTCTTAGGTTGGGTGATGTTGAGGATGTGTCCTTGCAGCCTCCAAGGTCCTTCCATGAGAACTCGTAGGCTATCCTCTAGGTTGTCAAATTTGAAGATCATATAAGAGTTTCCCATCACAAAGATTTTGAGAGGTGATTTCAGAGACCAGAGTGCAGGAAGCTCTATTTTTAACAGATCGGAGTTGATGGAGGCCCCAATGAGTCTTCCCATTAGGCAACTTTTAAGCTCATCCGACCTTTCGGTGACATCAGAGAGAGATTGAGATCTCTTATGTAGTGGCAGCCTGGATACGCTGCAGTTGCTCCAGGCTCTCAAAGCCCTAAGCCAGGAGTAAGCCTTCCTTTCCGTTCTGCCACCATATGTGTTTGAAGCATCCTGAGGAGTTGGAAGCAAGGGGGAAGTGTGAGGGAAGGAGAGGGTTGCTGTGAGAGAGGATGAGGGTGCGAAGGGGGGGTGCACAGGTTGTGGGTTTGGAGGCCTCATCATTCACCTGATAGTTCTTGGTTATGACAAATTGTACCAAATTCTTTAGCAGATGAAGCCCCTGTTTGGTAAAGGAATAAGGGTGATGGGAATTAGAGGGAATATTCCTTTTTTGTTCTTGTGGAAAGAATAGAAGTGAAATATTCTTATGGTGATGTTCTAGTATGGTGTTTGGATGAATTAATTGATATTATAATAATTAAAATTAATATTTAATTGAAGTGAAAAAAATAAAATAAATATTTTATTATATATGTTTATTAAATATAATTAGGGGTTTATAGTAAGTGTTAAGTATAATTAATTAATATAATTTTTATATTCAATTATATAACGATAAACTATTGGCACTAATTCTAATTAAAATTAAGTAACACTAGTTAATATTTTTCGCCATTCTATTTTTAATAACATATTATTACCTAATAATTAATTAAATACTTAACTATTAATATTTATTTATTTTTCATCTATTTGTGCAAAATTTATAAGATGCTAAAAACTTAATTAATTATATAATTATAATTATAAAATGATTTGATAAAGCAATTTAAAATAATTGCTAGCACAAAAAAATATATAGTGTTTTCTTGAAATGAGAAAAAAAATAAATTTAATATTTAATTATATATTTTTATTAAATATATTTATTCTTTATTTTATTTATAATAAAATATTAACTACTAAATAATTATAAGATTATAGTAATTAACTAATACTTACAATGAATAGTTACTATTTGCCGTCATTCTATTTTTAATAATTTATTATCACCTAATAATTTAATTAAATACTTAATTATTAATATTTATGAAATTATATTTATTTATTTTTCATCTATAATGTCACACTTTTATGAAAATTTATAATATGCTAAAAGATTAATTATAATTAACTATATAATTATGAATATAAAATAATTTAATAAAGTAAGTTAAGAAAAGGCAAAAAAATAAATGAAAGAACAAATTGTTCTTGCCATTAGCAAGAACAAATTGTTCTTGTTTAATGACAAAAAATGAGTGGTTTCATGGATTTCAGAGTGATTTTAAAAAAAGTAAGAATAAGTCTGTTCTAGATCTGTTTGAATGCAAATGCAGGAATAAGAGAGTTATTCCCCTCTTATTCCTGTACCAAACATGCCCTAGCATGGAAGTAGATGATGACAATTTAACATAGTCAATATCCACTGAGAACTACGAGAAAGAAACTAAGAATGTTCACATGACAAAACACAACTTGTTCTCTCTTCAGTCCATCTGATTCTGATCCAAAACGTGTTGCTTTATTTTTGGGGGAAAGAGATGTCTTTCATTGTGACAGATCCTGCAGATTCTATATATAAAGGATGAATTATTTTTCCGAATAATGTATTGGATGAATTACAATGGGGGCATGTAACTGTACAGATGAATGGATAAAATCAATGATTTTTCTTTTGTTCCCTTGTAATTGACCTTGTCACGCACAATAATTTCAATGTGCCACTTATTCCCTTGAAAAATGCAGTCATTGTTTTTGATAAACAAGTGTTAGTTGTGACTTCATTAAAAAAAACAAAGAAGTGCTAGGTTGACTTAGAATCAACATTTAAGGACTACTTATCATTCATTCTTTTAGTGTTACTAATTTCAGAGAAAAGGAAACAGATTTAAATGATATTGAATAGTTCATGAAAATGTGACTAAATCATATCTTTACCTATTTGAGTAGTACACCGAGTCGGATCGATCTGGTGAATCCGACCATCCGAATCGATCTAAATTAAATTGGATCGGTTCAATTTTTTGATCGGGTTGAGTTACCTTGGTTGGATTGGGTACGAGTTGAATTTTTAATCGATTTAGTCTGACCCGATGATTCAATTTTTTTAAAAATTAAATTAGTTTTAATTTAATTTAAAATTCAAAATATATTATAATAAAATATTAAAAAATATATGTTATGCTTTAAAATGAATACTAAATATACCTATTCATACTAAACAATAAAAAAATAAAAATGAACAAAAATATGAAAAAAATGAAAAAATTGGTTGGGTAACTCGATAATTCGATATGATCCAATTCGATTTTGGATGAGTCGGGTTGAATCGGATCGAGATGTCAAAGAAAGTATGACCCGATTCAAATCGACTCGATCAAAATTGATTACATCGATTCAAATTTGAATTCGGGTCGGGTCCAACTCGACCCGTGACCACTCTTATATTTGAGCATCCTGTTTGTTGTGAATTATGAATCTTGAGAATGGCGTTTCTCTTTCTGATGGTGCTAAAATTATTTGGCATTTTCCGTTATTCCGTAACGTGTGTCTGCTGTTTAAGCACTACCATGATATTTTTGGAATTCCATTTGTTTATGGTGCCAGTTTCGCGAGGAAAGTTATCTTTGTTTGTTGTCTAGATTATTCACTGGGTAACATTTGATCTGTTACATATTGCTTTGGGGCCATTGTAGATTGTAAGACTAAAGTAGATTATGATTATCTCTAGAAAATTCTATTCCTTTTACTCTTATAAAAGGAGTATGTTCTTTAACCTGTGAACTTTTAGGTCGTGCTTTTAAGAGCTCTTCATATTTCTTGTTGTGGTAAATGAAACACATTATCCTGCTCTGAACTGCCATCAATAGCATGACTGCAGGAGCTGTCAAAACTTACAAGGCACCATCTGATTTCCACATAGTCTATTTTTTTATATCTTAAATTTTAGCCTAATCATCCTCCTAATATCCATTTTGACTGAATTGGTCGGAGCGTAGACCACCTCGAATGGCGTGAGCCGCATGCGGGGAGATTCACACGTACGGTTTTAAGGGGGATCCGACCGAAAGAACTGTTGGCGCCCACCCATGACATTCATTGTTAAATTATTTAATTTTATGAAGTATTTTTATTATGTGAGTATTAAGAGAAGTATTAAGAGGATGAATTAAGAGGATATAATTTTTTTTCTTTTTATTATCTTCACAAAATTAGATGATCATGTTATGGAAAAAAATTACAAAAAAAATTGAAACTTTGTCATAATTAACATAGTAGTATCCAACCATTATTAAACCGAAAAAGAAAAGGTATATCACAAGTTTTATATAAGGTTAATTATTTTTAAGTATGTGATCTCTCTTTTTAACATAAAATAATTTTTGTTCGCGCTAGGGGTGACATTCTAAAAAATTATTGTTATATAAAAGATTGATGCCACTTTTGAAACCTTTCCCAAAATCATTCTCAGAGTAGTTTGTTAAGAGAAGAATAACCATAGTGCTTCATTTCGGATATTCATTTGTTATGTATTTTTAGAAGGAAATATTTTTTTTCTTGTTTCGCTACGAGTAACAAACAAAAAAATGTGGGAAAAATATAAATTTGAATACATTTTTGGGAAAAGAACCCCTCTCTTTTTTTTCAGAAGAATAAAAAGTTTTCCCAAGACAATTCTCACGTGTCATATGTCAAATAAATATTTTATATTTTAAAATACTTTTGATGGACAATCAAGTACCGTGAACAAATTATCTTCATATTTTTCTTTGAAATAATTTATTTCCTAAAGCTTATTTAAAGAACTCGACAAATAGAACATCTACAAACTATTTCGATTTGCAACACAAATATGACATAAGATCCATCCAATAATTTATATGTTTACAGGACTTTGTTATGCGGCATGTCTTCATACTTATTATTATATTTGATTGCTCACCACAATGGATACTAATGGTTTTAGGATTCAAACTTGAAAATAGTAGCTCTAGTTGTAACGTCATGAATAATACAGTCACAAGATAATTATGCACTCTGCAGGGCGCTATCAAACTTAAATTATTTTTACTATAAATAAAATTTATGAAAAACAAGAGCCGATATCGATAAAACCTTTTTTGATTTTTATAAATGCGGAAGCCTAGTAACTAAGTATTACATGAGTTATTAAAACGAAACTAATATCAATAAGTAACTAATACAACCCTAAATACTTTATGTTATGTGCATTCTAATATTGTCATATCCGACGCCCCATACACCACTATCCTCACTTAACAGGATCAATTAGCAAAATTTAAATTCAAAGGAGATGATTCTCTAATGAGCTACAGTGCTCATTACCCATGGTAATAAGCAATTGAAAATGAAATTCATAATAGAAAAAAAATATGCATAAATATTAATTAAGCAATAACAATGATATTATACTTTGCGATGTCTTGATTTACTTTCAATTGTCATTATTTTGTTTTCCATGTGTTGTACTACATTTTTTTGTATAAATACAATTCTTTGATTGGGAATAGTTTTTCAACTCCTCTTTATTTTTCATTTCTGATGTTTGTTGTCCTAAGAGAAACTCTTCATTTATTTAGAATTTGCCAAGGTACTTTGTTGCGCATTGGTCAAGGATGGATCAAACTATGACGAGTGCCCTCTTTAGGGAAGGATTGCACCCTTTTGGTGGGACTCTTTTCATTGCATAAGATAGAGGGGACTTGTACAACAGAAACAATGCCCCGAAGACATGCAGTTTCACTATCTCCAAAGCTACATTACCTGTCCCTCCAATGTGATGTGATATAATGTGATGATGTCCTAACAATCATTATATTTGGCAATCCTCAATTTTTCAACTTTTATCTTGTTGGGTCCATTTAACTATTTTGTGCCTTAATTAATACAAATACTAGTAGAAATAACTAAAAGAGTCGAATTATCTTTAAATAAAATAATTAGGAAAATTATGAAATCACACTCTCTATGACTCCGACTAGGTTGCTTTGTTACTTGGCAAATAGTATGGACTTCATATAAATCCTAATTTTCTTATAAAGAGGTCATCCTAGTCATGTATGGAAATTCCTATATTAGTTTATTAGTGATCTATTTGTAAAAACCATCACAATGCCAATCATTCAATTTTCTACTTAGTCTTCTACAGCTTATTATAATTCTAAATTTATCTGCATATATATTTTTCAAGCAATTCCCACTAGTTTTAAAGATATAACAATAAAGTCTATGTAGCCCTAAACTATTATATTTTATCTAGTCAATACTGTTTTTGATAGATTTTACAAATCTGCATCGTTGTTATCCATGATAGCCTGACAATATGTCAATATTTTTTAATAACTTATATATATATATATATATATATAAATAATCCGATTGAGTTTTCTTGATTCTATAAAAATATTTTAAGGGCTATCTTCCTTAATTATTCAATATATGAAATTCTCTAATAACAACAACTATGAAGTTTGGATGAAAAAAAGAATATCTTTCTTAAAAATATCTATGATGACGATACCCATATAAATCTTAGAATGATTAATCTACTAGAAATTTTATATATAAAGTGAATCCAATTAAAGTCACATACATATTCTTCTTATTGAAATTATTACCTCCTATTTCCTTTTAGCCTTCTTGGGTTGTGAACTATGAGAGAATGAAAGAGAGGATAAGAGAAAAGATTGTGAAAATAGTAGAGGGGATCCTATTAATAGGAAATAGAAATCCCTATAAATAAAGTTAGTTCAAATCAAATAATAATTTCTACAAATAAGTTTGGATATGATTAAATTTTTTATAGAGATAAAGTTGGATAAGGTAAAGACTCTCTAAAGATGAGTTTGATGTGATTAAAATTCTTTAGGGATAACTTTGCATGTGACTATGAGTCATTAGAGATTAATTTGAATAAGATTAGAACTTCTTAAGATAATTAGGTTTTAAGATAATAGTTTAATTATGACTAAAATACTTATTTTTTCCTAATCATAATCATCATTATTTTAAATCTTATCATTCCTATCGACCTATTATTATTATTATTATTATTATTATTATTATTATTATTATTATTATTATTATTATTTATTATTATTATTATTATTATCATCATCATCATCGTCGTCGTCATCATCATCATCATTATCATCATCATCGTCAACAATTTTGGGCTAGGTGTTAAACTAGCTAGTAGATCAAGAATAACTTTGGAAATGGAGGATCTCAAAAAGAAGAATGAAAATAGAAGGAAAAAAGGGCATGAGAAACATCAATTTAATTAAGAATGTCCTTGTTACTTCAAAAATCTTAATATCACTTTTTTTTCATATATTTTATCTTCCAGCTTTTTATTAATGGCACTGTATGAAATATCTCTTGGTATTTTTTCATTCTTGATCAAGAGTTCCACAAATAAAAAAAATCATAATTTTTTTTTCTCTTATTAAAATACTTTATCTTTTACCATTCTATATTTTATTTGTCTAAATTAATGTTATATTTTATTTGAGGTTTTACTTGTGTATAAAATATTCATTAGGCATTCTTTTATTTTAAAATATGTTAATAGAAAAATAATACTATGTCATATTTTTTCATTATGTTATATTTTCATATTTGCAATAATGTGTATATATGTAATATACATGTGTTTAAAAAAATGGGACAAAGAGCGTGTAGCGCAATTTTAGTGTAGTACATGTAGCGCAACATAAAATAACAACAGTACAAAAAAATTGAATATTGTTCATTTATACAGAAAATGTCATTACTTTTTATACAACTGCCCTACATATTCCTTTTTTCCTTTAAAAAAATATGAAAAACGTAAAATTTTAGTGTCACTATAACAATAAAAGAAAAAATATTGTAATTATAAAAAACAATGGAGCCCTCTAATACCACTTCCAAGTTCCTTTTACCACTCCAAAACTACCTTCTCGCGCTACTTTACCTTTGATACAGCAACAAGTAATACCAATATATTATATTAGTCACAGTTTTTTCTACTACGCAAAAGTTTCAATTATATTGTATATATTTTTATTTATAGAGAAATCACAAACAAAGATTTAGTTTTTACTTTTTAGAGTAAAATTCAGAATCCTATTATATATACCATGTCCTAGGCAAGACAGTATAAAATATATACTCCAAAACTACACCATAGAATGAAAATAAAGTAAAGAAATTCTTTATATATTTCTAGACAATACAATTAAGATAAATTAATCAACTAAGTATATCGTTTTATCTTCATTAATAGAATTCGAACCTTGCAAATATGCATTCTTTTCAAAAATAAAAATACAATTTATTGGAATATATTGGTAAAACCATTATTATCCAAACGTCACTCAAGTAATTACTTTTTTGTGTGATAAAGACCATTTTTAAAGAAAGTTAATAGCATCCAATTTTTATTATTTCGAAAGATTTTATATTCTATTCCAACAATCTAAAATAACTTTTTTCTGTATATCAAACTAATTGAAACTTAATATTCTATGTATGTCAAAACTAGAAAAATACATAAGAAAAGATGTAGAAACTTAAGTTTTATAAATTGGAAAAGTATCAAAGAAAGTTAGAAATTATTATTTTACACTTTTTCCTTTGATACATATGTATAAGTCTCTCTTGATATGGATGAAAGATTGTACGGGTAAGCATATTTTATTTTCATTATTAGATGGATATATATATTTATTGAGGAGTGGCAATAGAAGCTCTCTTTTAGTAAAGATACGGTCAGCAGCTAGCAGTAGAAACATGGACACGTCATGTTATGACAACATTTATCAGCTGGCATTCTGATTTGACCGATTCGATGTGGAAACGAAAGCATTTAATTTGGTCCATTCTTTTTGACACGGTGATGTTCGGTTGGTCATCGACAATTCGACATGGATGGACGAGTTTTCAGTCAGTACGAGTAATGATTTTTAGGACCATGTCAATAATTCTTTTCAGTTGTCAATTTAATTTTCAAGATATGGTTCTGTGATAACTCTATTTGTATACAAAAAGTTTTAAATTCCAAACCTCCTTAAAAATAGAGAAGCAACCTTCAACTCGATATCAGTTATTAATAACTACGTCCATGAACACCAAGAAGTGATCATGGCGACGGGATCAGAGAGGAGGGTCGTTCTTGTTCCATTCCCAGCTCAGGGCCATGTCACTCCGATGCTGCACCTCGCCCGCATCCTCCATGCACTGGGTTTCCTCGTCACTCTCGCAACCCCAGACTTCGTCCACCGCCTGCTCGTGGCCCGCGCGAGCGCCGCCGCGGATAGCACTCGCATTCGATTTGCTTCGATCCCCAGCGGGATCGACGGCGACCACGATGTGAGCAAGGACGTGTCCAACGCCATTACCGCCATGGAGGGCAACTTGCCCGAGGGCTTGCGGAGCCTGCTGCTCCGGCTGTCCACTGACGAGGGCACTACGTCGCTCATGGTGGTCGACCTGTTCGCCTCCTGGGCAATGCCGGTGGCGGCGGAGTTGGGCATCCCGGTAGCAGGGTTCTGGACGGCGATGTTGTCGACCTACAGGCTCTTGTCAGCAATCCCTGAGCTGCGGCGGCGCGGGATCATCACCGAGTGCGGTATGATTTCAACTTTTTTTAGTTCATGAAATAGTCTCACTTCCTTAATCCACCGGGAATAAGCTTAATCCATATAGAAAATGAAATATATTTATCTCTATTTTTTTATTCCCTGCACAATAAATGATGTGAGTCCCACCAGATGAATTAAATGAGTGTTTGGTTCAAATGTGGGAAATAAGACCTTAATCTTGATCTTATTCCCCAATCAAACGCTTCCTAAAGGTTGGTTCTATCTCTCTCTCTTCTCTCTCTCCGTATATACTTATATGAACTTTAATCGCTCTTAGCTCTTTTGCTCTTTAAACGTGCATCAAACTTCTCTAGCCATCATTTTAACCCTGCAAAATTGAAGTACGAAACTATTTGACAACTATATATGTTTGTTCAAATTCTGGAAGGCATTCCTTTGGGTCATCAGCTGTCAGACAGACATCCTCAGGAACATGCACTGGAAGAGATCATGCAGTTTGCAGGCCTGGAGAAACTGAGGATCAAGCACCTGCCATGGCTGGTACGAGACTCTGCATCCCAGGAACTAAGATCTGCGTTCTTGGCCTTTTGGCTACAAACAATGGAGCGTTCTAAAAATCTCCGGTGGCTCCTTGTTAACTCCTTTGCCGGAGAAGGAGGAGGCGAACCAGTGCAGCAGCCATCAGATTCAGAAGGCACTCCGCGCATCTTCCATGTTGGACCATTGTTCGCATGCAACGTATCTGGTAATGGCGGCACTCCGACGTCTGATCGCCACCGACTGCCAACTCCTGGGCGCAACATAACTATGTGGGAGGAAGACTACAGTTGTCTCGAGTGGCTTCAGCAGCACCCTCCCAAGTCTGTCATTTATGTGTCCTTTGGAAGTTGGGTTACACCAATTGCAGCAGAGCAGATCCGAGAGTTAGCACTAGGACTTGAAGCCACCGGGCGTCCGTTCTTGTGGACGCTGAAGGAGGATGCGGCATGGCGCGCCGGGCTCCCGGATGGATACCTGGACCGCGTCCAAGGCCGCGGCAAGATGGTCGCCTGGGCGCCGCAAGAGGAGGTGCTCAGGCATGAGGCCACCGGATGCTACCTCACGCACTGCGGCTGGAACTCCACTCTCGAGGCCATACAGCATGAGATGAAGCTCCTGTGCTATCCGATCGCCACCGACCAGTTTGTGAACCGTGCGTACATTGTTGATGTTTGGGGAGTAGGAGCCGTTCCGGAAGGTTGTGACAGGGATGCCATACATAAGGCCATTGAAAAGATCATGGCGGGTGATGAGGGAGAAATGATCCAAAGAAGAATGATGGAGTTGAAGATGGAAGTTTTGGGGCACAAGGCGATTGCAAAGGCCGTGGCCAATCTCCAATGTTTCATTGACCAACTGCAATTTCTTACTTAGATTAATTAGATGGTTTCTCCTTCAACCCTTCTCATTTGTCCTTTTTCTTAGAATTTGCTAAATATTTTCACTCTTTTATCCCTTATATCTTATCTATCTATCTATCTATCTATGCACACAATTAATTTAATATCTCGATTTTTTATTATAAGAGGTTAATGGGGATGCATAGCAATTTGCTATGCATCTAGTGCGGTGCATACTTGTATACTAATAACTCTCACATTCATACTAATATCTTGACTCTTTTTCACTTAGGTAGTTTGATCATTTCATTATTTATTCTTTTTTATATGTAAATATGTATGTAATATATCATGATGCATTTACTTTTTTTACTTATAGTTAACTTGACAGTATTATATTATGATGCACATATTTTTTTCCTTAGCAACAAAAAGATATATTCTATATTAGTTTGTTAAACTTTTTTCTTTGTCTTCCCTTAAATACATCTTAATTAAAATACTATATTTCATAATCTACTCCAATCATTATTCCACATGATAAATTACTATAATGAAATATTTATTTTGTTGAATCTAGGATCCCGAGAATGTTTTGAATGATCACAAATTTGTAAGTGAACTCAGCCTGTACTAATGAACTTGTTTGAGTTGATTTTTGTAACATGATATATTCAAGTTCAGTACAGCGGTCGATCTGAGCTAAAGGAATGAACGACCACTACACTCGTAATTTATAGATGAAGGATCATATGTGTGCAGTGTGCGTCCTAAGTATATGAATGGTCAACCAACATCAGAGAGAGAGAGAGAGAGAGCATATGAGGAGAAGCAAAGCATAGACGGTCGACCAGAGGTGTAAAGAGGTCGA
>LTAE01003622.1:0-36432 GCA_001647135.1 Pontederia paniculata
TAGATCCTACATCATTCAGAGCAAGACTACGTGGGATTCACATTACACAAACTATTCTTTTTTTAAAAGGAACAAAAGTTACTTTTACATCATATACATACTACTCTCTCATGATCTAACAAAAGGAAAAGAGAGATAAAAGATCCTTTATAAAGGATGTCGAGAGACACCTGTCTTTATATACCTTGCCTCCAAAAGAACTTTACAACCCTGCTAGGCTATCGACTAGTGTGATCCAACAAGCCTTATTGATCTGAAAAATATGTTGAAACAACAATGTGAGCAAACAACAACTCAGTAAGTTAATAACTCATAGTTTATGTGTTACCACTAATTAATTCAGAGATATGATAAATAAAGCATACATCATTCAATAACGCAATCAGCAAGGAACTTCTAAAATGATAACATTGAATGAATTTACAACAAACATACTAATAAGTGTAGACATACTCAAAGTGTATCAATTATCATTTAACACATATCTAACTTATGAATGTGGTTATGCATCAATCTCATATGAAAGCACAAATCATCAACTTACCAATTTGTATAATCATCCCTTCTGGGGAGCATATCAAAAGACGATATAATGGATTCTAGAGTTGGCCCTAATGATCCATATAGCTCAACATGGCACTTAGGACCATTCTACCTCATTCCATTATTGAGGAACATATTAGATTGGTGGGTTGGAATTCTAGAGGTGGCACTCATCATGATCAACAATGCCGCTCTTAGCTCCAACCACTATTCATGCAAATGCATGACACAAACATATGCATACGAATGATTCAATCATATCAGTTACATATAGCCAATATCATATTTTGAATCATATTGATTAGGCATTCAAGTGAATATAATTGCACATCACGTGAATCACATTTATAACTATGCATATAATTAACATGTTCAACACATATCACAATCTTAGTCATACCGAATTTCAAATGTGAATGCATATGCTAGGAGAAACTAACTTACCTTATAGGAGTAACAACAAAAGAAAATTCTCTTTTTAAGGTATCTTACTCCTCTGTCTCTAAAATAATAACATATTTTATATTATTATTTGAATGCTAAAATAAAATACATAACACTTATTACAAGCCATATGATATCTAGATAGTCAAATAGTTCAAATTGCTTTTAACAACATATGAATCCTAAAACTTAAGTAATTTAGCTTATCCTATATGTATCTCTTACAACATGGTAGATTGCATACTTATTGAAAGAAAATTCATAAAGTATATAATACAGATGTAAACTCTAACATTCTAATTTTGCTTGATTCATATTTTATTTGACTAAGGTTTGTTTCCAAGAAAATTAGCAACTAACCTAAATTATGTGTTGATTTTACTTTTGCAGACTGAGTGACACTCATTATATAATTTATATTCATCAACAACTTGTTTTTAGGTTCTTGTAATTTTCTCTTAAATTAGACTTCATAAGGTTTAACCAATAAAAATATTAGAATTTGTTTCATTTTGGAACGATCATAGTAAATTCAAGAATCTAACAAATGTACTATTCTCTTTCTTTATTTTGGCAAACAAACATAGGTACACTTAATCATTTATAACTATAGCTACATATAACATTTTTTAAGTTAATTCCAACTTGAATTGAATTATGACTTTAGTAAGTGTATCAGGAATAAATATCAAAACATAATGTTGCATATGGACTAGTTGTGGCACTAGACAACAAGGTAGACCCTTAAACATTAGTACATAACGTTCTTTATGTAGATCTAATTGACAACATTCCAAAGCCCATAAAAATTAACTCGAAAGGACTTAGCATAATTAGTTTTATAATTTTTGAAGATCCTGAAGATATCCAAATCACTCTACAAAATTTCAGCATAAGATTTGTCCCTAGATAGAATAGTTCTACTTCACAATTACCATGAGATTAAGGATTGTTCTACTTCACAATTAAAATTGGGGTTCGACCCACCATAGCCAAGTGTCCGACCCGGGGCGACACAGATTAGTCGGATGCTAGTAGCCCCGGATACTGTGGGGCAACCCAAAAAAAATTAGGGTTATGGATGAATGAAATATCCCAGAATGAAAGAACCCTAGATCAAAATACTATAATTAAAATCTGTGAAAGAATTACATATAATTACCAGAAGACAATCCTAAGATCCTTCATTTTGTTTTCAACTTCCAATTGCTCCTTGTAGTTTTTGGTCTTTTCTCTTAGTGAGGATGAAGATGATAAAAAAGGTGATAAAAGGGTAGGAAATAGGTAGTAACACTCTCTATATATAGGAATAAGGTGAGGAGTTACCGCCCTCTAAAGTCAGCTAAAGGCTATAGAGTTTACCTTGCATTTGTGGTTATTTATATGTAATGTCATTTAAGTGAATGATTTGGCATTTTGCCTATTTATTTTTATTTATTCATTTACTTAAGACATTATTTGGTATTTTTTACTTATTAATTTATTTAAGAAACTATCCCCTACCCCCCCCCCCTCCTATTTGGATTTAAATAAAATATTTAGAAAAATTAATTCTCAAATAATCAAAATCTAAATTTTGAGTCGAAGAATAAAATCGGTAGTTTTACATATTTTTATTTTACACCTTCATTTTACCTAACTAAAACATCACCTAAAATTCATTAAAAATCATATTTAGCATACTTTAGTTTTTTTATAACATATTTAAAAATTATATTTTCATGCCTTAACCGAAAATTCACCAATTGCTACACTCCAACAATGAAAGAAGAAGTTTGTGTCCTAGAACCAATATTATAATGCATATCAATCATATAATATAATATTAACACATATAATCTTATATGGATTAAGTAACAAATTTTACAATTTTCTTTTAAACAATTTAAAAAAATATTTAGATGAGTGGATATCACATGACCACGAGAGTGTAGTTAAATTAAAATTGATTATACACTAGTTCAAAATGAAGTTTAATTATCAAATTAGGAAAAGCTCAAAGCTTTAGGCTTTGTTTGGATTGTAATATTAGGAGGAATATTATGGAAGATGGGTGGGTGCAGTTAGTTAAATCATATTTGGATAACAAATTTATATGAGTGGTATGGGGTTTGGAAGGTAAGTCATATCTTCAAGTACTAAATTTTCCATTCCACCAAATTGGTGGAATGATGATGGATGATTTTTCTTAGACAAAATTATATTTTCAAATAATTCTTTATGATTTTCCCATAATTCATTCAAGACGGTATTATTCTCTGATTACATTCGAGTTAACAAAATTTAAGTGTTTAATTGTTGGTTTATCTCTTCCATCTTATTTATAATTATTTTATAAACTTGTCTGTTTAATTTCTATTTGTTTACACTTTTTTTTTCTCGGGCTGATGTTTTGTCATAAAATTTTGGATATGTTAATATAATTGTTATCTTACTTTTCACTCTTTATCTCTCATCTTCAATCTCCTCATTTTTCAAGAGAATAAAACGATGAAAATATTATGAAAAAGAAATATAAAATATAGTAGAAAGGAAACTAAAAAATACTAGAGATAAGAAAAAGTAAGACATATAAAGAGGAAAAGAGATACATGGAGAAAAAACGAGAGAAAATTTTATGAAAGAATCTCAAATAAAAAATCAAATAAATATATAGCATTATTATATTTATTATTGGTCATAAGCAATAAATATATAATAAAAGATAAAAGCGACTTTTATTCTAATTGACCTTTCATATTCTATATTTAAAATTCTTATCCAACCAATACAAGGTTTAGTTTAACTCTAACACCATAAATTTTTATCTAAATATGAGTTTAATAATAATTTACCACACTCTACTCCCCCATCTTATACTTCATCATTCCATCCCTCCATTAATTAATTGTCAAACAAAGCAAGAATTATGAATTGAATTTATAATTTTGTCGTTCATCTTATTCTCTCCACAAATATTTTTATTGTCTTCTCATTCTCTACATTCATTTTATCCTTTTATTTTAATCTCAACTTTGATGGTAACTTACAAAATTTTATTTAAAAGTGATATTTTTTCCAACAAAAATGTTTATACTCGGTGCACTATCGGAGCAATAATATAACGAGTGTCCCATCACGAACTTCGAATAATAAATTTGTGCGATAATAATGCTAAATTTATTTAAAAGAATAACTTAATTAAAAATTCCATATTATCAATACTTTTTTCAACATAACAAACATGATAGCTAAGATTTGAAAAGCACTATATGCACAATTTTCAATATATAGCAGACATGGTAGTTAAAACTTGTGCTATAAATGCAGAATGTTCATATATTTCGTGATTTTTTAGGTCTACATACAAATTATCTTTGAGCAGCCCAACACTGAGTTGGCAACCCTGTAAAATTATCCTGTCAGCTTTGTTTCAAGGATCCCAGAAATAATGAACCCTGTAAGCAGTTTAACAGCTCCCAATCTATGAACAAATGGTGACTGGAACTCTGACTTAACACTGACATATACAATTGCATTGATTAACCTGCAGAAAAATGCAGTTTGTGTTAGGACTCCGTTAAAGATCAATAAATTGTCATTTGCCTTGATCCCTCTGATCTGACGACATAACTGGGTCTCTTTTATCCTTTGTGGAGGCAGAAGATGAACTGCTAACACGACCAACAGCCAATTCATTTGTCTCGTCTTGAGTGTGTGGAGGATCAATTCCTTCTATTGGCAGGGTGCGTTTAGATCCCTCAAATGCCACACCAAGTACAATATTATCTTCAAATGCAGACTTGGTAGCAACTGTTGTGCTTGGTGTCATTTCAGCTTCACTCTTGGTATTAACTGGAAGGTTTATCCCATCAGCCAGTTCAGTAACAGTCTCCAATACAGAAGTTTTCTGACTAGAATGTTTTGGTAAATTCTGAACTTGTGATGAGGCTGGAATCGAAGATGTCGAATGGACATCTTCCAGCTTCTCTGGCAGCTTGTCAGAGCTACTTAAGATCGTGGCCTCAGACGAAGTTGTTTTGACCTCTGTCGACTTAGCAGTTTCATCTCCATTCACACGTGATGATGAACGCCTTTTGATTTTGTCATCACCATTGGTTCTTGGAGGTTCAATCAAGAGAATGGGTTGGTTCATAGGACCAGCGTGACTGAAAATGCTTTCAGGGAATGGAATGTTTATCGTTTCCGGATCGCCGTAAAAATTCTGGATCGTGCGGATAGGTGTTGCTAGCCTGGCTTTGTGATGGCTGACAACCCTGAGGAGATCCAGCAGAACAGCTTCCTGTGCAATTTTTATAAGTGCTTTTTTATGTTAATGCATTTTAGTTGAATATAAAAGCACGCAAAGCAAGTAGGATAGATAAGAAAGTCACTTAATCAACCAAAAGACAAAGTAAAAGCAAAGCAAAACATTAACAAACATAAACATTGAGAGATTGAATATCATAGTATAATTGTGATGCCTGAGATTTGGAAAGAGGACAGGATCACAACCCTTGAATCAAAGGGTTGATTTACTCTGATACCAATTGACGGAGGTCTACTGACTTAACCCACTCCTTACCCTAACTAAGTTATTCTCTTAAACCTAATTAAGTTATCTTCTTACGAGTAAACTAAATTAGAGTTTTACTTTTATTCATCCAATCATTAGTGCTAATACAATCATATGGGGAGTTTGTATAGAGTCACAAACACCTCATGTAATGATAACACGGAAACCTAATAAAAGAAAAAAACTAAATAAAAGAAAAATTAAGCAAAACAGACCTAAACTAAAGGGTTGTGTTAAAGGCCATAGCTAAAGACTAATGACTATGGGGCAAAAGGCCCATAAGCTTCTTTGTTCTACATCACCAAGTCTCATCCGTTTGCATAAGAAATGAGCTTATCATTTCACCAGCTCACATGGTAGCAAAAGACCAATAAGTCTAAACTTGACTCTGTGGCCATAAACAATTATTGGTCTTTTCTACTTCGAGGGTGATTCTTATCATCCTAGTTTTTTTTAAAAAAGAATTCTTGTCATCCCAGTTGATTTTCCATTTGCTGATAGAAATTGATTGAATACATAGCCTACTCAGTCAAAGTTTATTGCAACATTCTTGCAGTTTCATATTGTCAAACCTAGTGAGCAGTAGAAGTACTTCTAGTAGCACTATGAAATCTGCATCGATTGAATTCCAGCTACTAACCATCTTCCTGCTGACTATCATGATGCTTTTTGAAGTTAAAAATTTTCATCAATGTGCATGATTGAATGGCAAGCCATGTAAGTTAGCTGACTAAATTAAGAGAAGATGTACCATTTGCATCTTCTTTGAAGATAACATAGAGCATTGCGGTGTGCTACTATCATATGTAGGTAACCATTTTTTTTTAGAGGGATGTGTAGATAACCATTAAAAAAAGTTATATTAAACTAAAATCAACATAAATGATATTCAATCCAATAAAGCATCTCCGACATATTTCATTGGAATACATTATATGCATATATATACATATATATACCAGAGTATAAATGGCTTTACTCCCTCAAAAGAAGTATAAATGAATTTATCATACACATCAAGAAGGTCAAGTTAACAGACAAATTCTGTAATAAACAGAGTTGCAGAAGACAGGAATAGTACTTGTTCTTTTTCTTTTGTTTTTAAATTTCACATTGAACGAACTATATCATACTAGAATATTTCCCTTACCTTTACACAAAGATACTCTTCAAAATGTGAGGTTCTCACAAAACATGATACCATAATCTGCAACAAGATGAAAAGAAGATAAAGTATTATAAAAATAATAATATGACACGGAAACAATGTCTCCAATAGCTAACAAGTTATTTTTACCTAGAACATATATATTTTGACCCAAGTAGAATCCACTGTTGCCCAAGTATATATCGGTTAATCATTATATGTGTAAGTAAAGATATCAAATCCAATGAATAGAAAAATCAACCAAATAAGTAGAGAAAATGAGAATAAACTAAGATATCAAATGCATCTATCAATCCAGTTACGAAAATTGAATATCAAAATGCCAAATTAAAATTCTCAAAACACATCAACTAACTCTTAGGAGAGTGGTTGGCACCTTATTACCTTTTGTAGGGGTCAAGGGTTCAAGCTCCGAGTGGGACGTAATTTATTTCTATTAGGCCAGTGGCTTCCATTTGTAACCAGAAAAAAAAATCCTCAAAACATAATTTTTTTAGAGGAAAATATAATATTATCTGAGACACCATTAGCAGCTTAACTTTGTAAATATTAGGGAAAATTTCATTAAAAAGCCTAACTATGGTGCTTGTTGCAAATTTGGCCTAAACTTTTGTTCAATAGATAAAAACTCACAAACTTTCAAATTCTTATTAAATTTGGCCGAATACCTTTTATTGGATTAAAAAGCACCAATATTTTATATCTTTTTCATATTAATTAACCTCATAGTATTTTTTAAGAAAATTATTATGTTTAATATAATTATTTCATATGGGTAAGTGAACATTATATAGATAATATTATTTCTACCTAAAAGATATAAATACATAATTGGATAGAAAAACAATTTAGTCGTGTATTTTAATATAAGTCAGTTAATGATTATTGTTGTCAAATATATTTATATAGGAAATATAGGTTGTTCAACAATTAACATGAGCTAGATATTGGTCGTACACAAAATTACTTTGTTTTCTGTTCATTCATATATTTCATGTACAAAAATATTGTTAATTCAGTGTCCAGTTATTCATAAGAATTTATCACATCAAATTTAATATTTTTAAAATAATTTTATGAGGCTAAATATGAGAAATTTTTGAAAGTTTGTGCTTTTTAATCCAATGGAAACAATTATGTCAAAACTAATAAAAATTTTAAAGTTGGTATTTTTTTTTTCCAATAAACAAAAGTTTAGGCTAAATATGCAACAAGCACCATAATGGAGGTTTTATCTGCAATTTTCCCTAAATATTATCCAGTGGATCTTGTATGAAACACTACTTTAGGTTTGATGATGCTTTCTTAAGTCAAGATAGTCACACCTTCCAGCATTAAATGTATGAAACAAATTGGAGCAAGTAGAAAAGAGTTATGTAGGGACTGGAGTCCAAATGCATGATCCTAACAAGATAGACTACAGGCCTTTCAATTTTGATGATGCAGTGGATCATGTAGAAACACTATTCAAGGTTTGATGATGCTTTCTTAAGTCAAGATAGTCACACCGGCCAGCATTAAATATACGATAAATGGAACAAATTGGAACAAGTAAAAAAGGTTATGTGGGGACTGGAGTCCAAATACATTATCCAAACAAGATAGACCACAGGTCTTCCAGTCTTGTTTTAACTATTTGGATAGTGAAAATAATTATGAGCTTTATCTGTGATTTCTAAAACAAATACCACAGCAATTAAGAAAAGAAAGAAAGATCATCAACACTCTTACCAAAAGAGCTTGATTTTCTGGATCAACATTATCCAGAAATACTCTTCTATGCAGTTTCTGTTGCTCAATTTGGGGATTCTTTGCTAAAACTTTCCGCATATCAGCCACAATATTCTGCAAGAAACAATTCTAAGTCTCTAAACGATTCAAAGTATTTAACTCTTGAAGATTCAAATATACAAATGTCAAGCAAAGCTACATTATCAAGGTCAATTTCAACAAGGTAGCTTTCTCACACTGATTTTATTCACATCCAAGTGACTGATGGCAAGATGAGTCTTGATACGCCAGTGATTCTTCTGGCTGAGATTCCTCACGACATTTACTGTAAATTTATGGTTAGGTATATGAATTGCTTCACGATCATCACCTCTTATGATTGTTGGAGACCACCAACCAACACGCTGCACCATTTATAGGACCAACATAAGTTATGAACTTAAAAAACAAGTTTCATGCTTAGACATTAAATATTTAAATTTTACAAGAAACTTTTGTGGAATTGTAACTAGAAAATGAATGCATGTTCAAGCTTAAGATTAATTCAAAAGCTAAATAAACAGTATGACTATCGAGGTAGATAATCATCCAACCATAGTATTCTGAATTTTCTCTTCTATTAACATTACCAACAATATCTTATTTGAACCTAACACCTAAACTAACCTCTACACAACCAGAGACATCATAGCCCTCTATTTTTGTCTGGATCCATTCATTTGCAATAAATGGGCGTGTTGCATGGATCATTATGCTTGACAGGAAGTTGGTCAATATCTGCAGAGCAAGCAAAATAGCATAATGAAGGAATATTATGTTACTGTGTAAATTGCTGGGAAGAACTCATTTGCAATAATTCTTGGAGTATAAAAATAAACTCTCACAGCACCTCACGGCCAGCTAGAGTTATCAGTACAGTTCCAAGGCCTCCAGCAGTAAGCCATTTTTTAGTAGAAAAACCCAACAGCTCCATGAACAAAGAAACGGCAGCAACCCAGACAGCAGAATAAATGGCTTTACCAGCAAATCGGAAACCCATCTAAAAGAAGTAAAATAAATGAAATGTAGCAGTAATTAGCATCATCAGTACTGTGCACTAGGCAACATGAAGCATATGGTAATATGATTGATTAAATGTGAAGAAGAAAATATATATGACCCTTCTCTCAAAAAATATATGACCAAGTAATCCTAAGCTTAATCATTTTCTTTTTCTTGAAGAGAGACTAATGTTTATACTTTGTGTACTCGAGAACAATACCAATTATGCAAATTTAATGTCCCTATCAGTGAGATATAAGAGTTTTACTATATGAAAATTTGCATTCTTGTAGGAGTTGCACAATCATCTTCAGACTAATACTTGATTAGTAGTCACCTCAAGGAAAATATATATGACCCTTCTCTCAAAAAATTCTGATAACCATCACCTCAAGGAAAAATTTAAAAGAGGCATATCTATTCTGAGGGTGGCCTTACTGCCACTCCAAGAATCATTATTGCTACTTTTATTAGACTATTTTACCCTTTAGTGTTCTTTTTTTCATCTTTCAAAACAAAGGGTCAGCACAGTTTCTGTACACAAACAAAAGGACAGAAGAACGAAGAGAAAAAAACAGTATAGAAACAGCCTTCTCTACCGTAGAATTCAGCCTTCGAGGTCAACCCAGAAGCTTGTATGAGGGAGGTTGTGAACTTAGATGGGAAGTGGTGGTTGAAGAGGGCAGTTGAAGGTTTGTTATGGAGAGAGGTGATGGTGCAAGCGACAGAGCGGAGAAGGAAAAGCCCAAAGTGGAGGAGGCAAAGTACTAACATCTGATGAGGGAACGGTGACAATGACTCCAAGGGAGGAGGTGGGGATGCGGTTGTTAACTTCTTTATCCAAAAAGGAGCCACTAATAATGGCCTCAACATCCAGTCATGTCCATAAATGTCGGCAAACTACTATGAAGTGGGCTCATGATCAACGTCGCAGACAACAAAAAAAAGTTGTAGCACTGTGAAAGGAAGATGTGAAGTACTAGAAAATGAGAATTTTGTCACAACCACACAACCTTTTATCTTCCCACGTCCTTACCATCACTGATTCAGAAGTGATAAACTTCAGTCGTGTTCCAAGTCAATACTTGGAAGGAATGGAAAGTTATAAAACTGAAAAGAGCACAAAGGTAGAAACTTGAGAATAAACACAAGAGAGGAGAGGAGAGATTAGATGGTAAGCAAGATGAAAATATAAAGGCTCTTGTGCAAGAAAATAAGAAATAAATTACAATAAAAATTTATGAAACAAATAAGCAAATCAGGAGAACAAGAATGATGTTTTTAGCCACCAAATTGCGCATTAAAGAAATATAGACACGGTGGAGAAGAGCTCCTTGAAAGTGCAAGGAAGAAGAAAGAAACAACCTAGATGTTATCAATGATTTAATGCAGTTTCAAATGGAAAACCATTAAACAAAGCTGTCAGCTGAGTAATACAACTAAGGCAAAATGGTAAAAATAATAACAAGGAGTGGCAATAAGAGCACCTTATTCTAATGGCTATATACATAGAACTAGAAACTCTACCAAAAAATCATTCTCAACAAAACTTCAAATCCTAAAATTGTAAATTCTCATCCCCCCTCCAGTTCAAATATCCTTAACCAGCAAGCAAGTTCAGAAGGAATGCTGATCCTACACATAACCAAGCCTTATTCGAGCGTTTTTATTTCCTTGGAGCAAAGCATTACTCCTACTTTAAAAACTGACGGAAAGACAATAGACTACTAATTTCTTCTTAAATTAATTGTGCCAAAATCATACTTTACTTGTTTCATCAGCACCACTGGTCTCAATGAAGAATTTCTGTGTCTGCTGGATCAAGCTGCACAAAAAAGAGAGAGGATATTGAACTTGTTCCACTTAATGTTAAGCACTTTATAGCAAATGACATTGCCGCGACTTGTACAGAAAAAAACATCCAAAGTAGGTGATATGATTAATGATGAAGGATATGTAGAGAATTCAAGGGGTCCAGTAGATGAAAATGTTGACTGCATATACTTTCAGATCACAAAAGAGAAAAAAAATGTCAGGCTATACAAAGAAAAAAAAACATGATCTGAGCTTTCAAATGCGAGCCACTAAGGATCATTAAAACACATGTAGGAATAGAGCTTTCTTACCAAATGCGCCTCTAACTTTGTGAAAGAGAACGCTTATCCAACAGCTAAGCAAGAAGTAAAAAAGTTTCCATAGGCACACAAATGATAGTTACAACACAAGTCGAGGATGCAGCCATTTAAAGTTTTTTCTCTCATGGTTCACCTTCTCGTATGTTATTTTTCTTCTTTTTTACTATGTTTTACTATCCAACATTTTTTTTCTGTCACAGTACCTGAAAAATATGCGACATGAAAGAAAACCAACAAACAATAAATGGAAAAAAGAATGAAAAAACTCAAGAATGTAGGAACTACGAATAGATGGTGTGTGTGTGTGTGTGAATTTGAGAACCAAGATCTATCTCTGCAGGAGTTTTGTACTTCTTATATTTAAATTTATTTAGTTCGTCAAACAAAATGAGCAACTGACATGAAGGTAATGCAAATTCTTTTTTTGTGAAACTTGCGGAACAAGTGAGAACATAAAGCACTTCTAACAATATAATAACAAGACCCATATGTTTTAAAGAAAACTAAAGCTTTGAAGATCTTTACTACCTTGGAGACTATATCTAATAGCTCTAGAAACAAAAGTAAAGGTGATCTAGACAATGTGGAAACAAAGGCATCTGCCTGAATTAGTTTCGGCAAAATAAGAATAGAGCTAAGCCATGTTGGACATTATTGTCACCATGGAAGTCCAAATTATCAGGCTGTCAGCCAAATCATGTTATCTCAATGTAGAAAGTATGCATGCAACATGTGGAAAAATTATAATCGCAATAAACACATGATAAGATTACTAATTGAACCAAATCTTGCAGCAGCTGCTTCAGCATACAAAATCCTAATGTATGCATGCAACAGAAAAACAGTTTTGATGAAAGCTATATACACATCAATACTGCATATCCATAAAATTGAACACACTGATGATACTCACCTTGATAGACAATAGGTGAAAGTCAGGACAGTTGATAATGACTTTACAAATGTCAAAACCCGTTGTTTGACTGCTCCACTTGTTTCTGAAGATAGAGTAACTGGATCCAATACCCTATCGACAAATGCAATGTGTATTGACAAAATGCACACAGATAGATATGCTATTAAGAATGATAAAATCTACATAGTCATTCTTGGCCTCCACAAAAGATTGAAATAATACAATCAATCTATTAAGAGGCATGTGTACCTGCAAATGAGTGTTACACCAGTCCAAAGCAGCAGTGGCTGAAGATAAGAGGTTGAGATATAGTATGTTTTGCTTTTTTTCCAGTTATTGTCATTCTGTTGAAATATGTCAACAAGAAATGTGTTTATTACTCGAATTGAGAAGTTACACAGTAGGATCCCAATAACACCACAATTACATACATGAAACAAACTTCTGATGTACCGCAATGATGGTGCCAGACCCCATATAGCAAAAGCAATCATCCCAGCTGCAGGGACTAATTGGAGAACAGGAGTTTCAAACAACATATAGCAAGACCTACAAAAAGTCTTAGCCTGTAAACTTCAGCGCATTAACATTGATATTATAAGGACAACCATAAGTTGGTATGACAATAAACTAATAAGAAACCTGCAAAGAAGACAGATTGATATTTCAATAGTTGTCAAGAGTCTGTCTAGAAGAAATTTGAAAAGATAGGAATAAGCTATATATAATCTTTATCATATAAAAGTACTTCTACTTGCAAGAGGAGCTGACAAGTGTCAAGTTGAACAATTTTAATAATTTATGGAAACAATAAATATCCCTTTTCGAAGATCCCATATACTTGAATGGTAGCTATTTATGAGGTCGTAAAAGTGTCATTTTATGACTGAATATCTTAAATATTGGTTCCTCTCAAAGAAAAATCTTAAATATAGGATGAAAACTACAAGTTCTTAACAGATATCATGGGAAAAAGAAGGTAGTTATATGAGGACCATCAATAGCATCCAACCTTGGCATTGCATTTCACAGAAAAGTGAACCAACACCGTGACATCCCAATCAAATTTTGAAAAATATAGTCATGATGTATCCTTATCATACTTTATACTATTTCTATTTTTCCTCCACATGAACATACATAAAAGGAAGAGATAAGAATATATTTTCAGTAAAATATTTACTTGAGTGTAACTGATCAGAATGAGCAAATTTGCAAGAAATTGATAATAGTGCCACCACATGTATAGCATTTATCAGTCAGCAATTATCCATATGTATTCATTACAAAATCCATCATGAAATCAGAGAACTACCTTGTGAAAACCAAGGTAGCATTTCTCAGAAGCGGGGTCACATCTCCAGTATTTTGTATAGCAGAACATCGGCACTTAAAATTCTTGTGTCTATACCATACACGAGAAACATGCTCATATCTCATATCTGAAACATTTTGACTCCAAACCTCTTGCCTCTACAGATAAAATAATTCAATTTTGCTTTAAGTGAGACCATACATTAATATTTGAAGGTCATGTTTATTTTTTTTCAGCATTTTTTAAAATAAAAATAAATTACTGAGTAACTAAAGAAAATAAAGGGAGAACGTGCACGAAACTGAACACTGTACATGTGTAACATACAGAAAACTATCAACAGATTACATATAAGCGCATGAAACAACTGAAGTATTTTTTTCAGCCAAGTCATGTATTCCTTCCCTCCTTGAAAACTTTTTTCCCAAAGAATATTCAGACCTTGAAGCCAAAACCTTTACTTTTCATATATTGTTTTTTAGGGGTTAGTTTTGAGATAAGATAGGATGCAAGCTATTCATGAAACTATAAATGAAATGTATAAAGAAAATCTTTGCAATGTAAATATTAGAAGCAGAATCTACTTCAAAACAAAAGAAGAAGGAAAACTCACAATAATCATTTTCTCTCAACAAAATACCAGGCCAAGAATGCTGATAATTGTCACAACACTCGATGAAATTACATGAAAAATATCACCAACAGTTGCCTAAATAAATTTCCCTATGTATAAGTAAAAATAGCAAAGAACAAAAACATGGATGAGAAAAATTCTAGATCTGTGACACATAAGAAACACTTAAACACCAAATCATAACACCAGTAAAGTTCTTGGCAGCAAAAGCTAATAGAAATTCTGTGATATGGCTGGTACCTAAAAATTTATTATCAGGGTGCTGACACCTTTTGTTAAAACTATTTTAAAATGCATTCCCTCATTTATGAGGATCTCCTTAACTTGTTATTCAGCCGAGCTAACCAGATTAACAGACACAAAAAAAAAATCCTCAGAGCTCATGTCTAAAACCAGAAAGGCATGTAATGGAAAGTATGGCCAGTCCATATTAAACTTTTCTAAGGGGACAAGCTGGCATACCACAAAATGTAAAGAAAAAGAGCACGGTAAATGGCGCCAACTCTTCAGCTCGGAGTTCTGTGAAACAATAACTCGCGTTAGCAATGTAAACAGGAATACCTCAAAAGAAAAATATTATATGCATCCAATTTTCCTCGTACCATAAATTGCTTCGTGCTGCTGGGTTTCTGGACAATGCCAAATTGATGCAACATAAGTAAGGAAGCTCCAACAGCCATTACCAGGACACTACAAAATGTCTGGTGAAGAATGGGTTCTCCTTTCAAAGGATGCAAACAATAAGGCCCAAGAATATCCTATATGAGCCACACACTGGAGAGTTCCTGAAACCTGTACCAAAGAACTAAAGAAATACTTGAGCTATAAAGAACCCGGCAAAGCATCCAAAACCCTTTGATTGCAGGGATCAGTCACTACATATATCTAGAAACTTTGTTAGACTAAAGAATGAATGAGAAAACAGTGCTTCAGGCATGTTCTTGGAACAAACAGTCGAAGTTAACCGTTTCCAGATAGAGTTGCGGCTCTTTTATGAACTCTCTCATGTCACTTTTCCCCTCAATTCTAACATACAACGAAGGTCTAATTGCCTTTTTTTCTCTCCAAAACAGATCTCAATTTTGAACTAGTTCAAACGTCTTAATTTCATTAAAATGGTCGGATCAAAGACAAAATGCGCCATCCGGCGCGAGAATCGCCCCAAGTTCTTGTTAAAAAATTAATTTTCTATAACAATTACAGTTTAAGTCGCCATTTCTACTTCAAAAGGTTACTTCTTTCTGGATACCTAAATAATCGAAGAAGAAGAAGAAGTAGTAGTAGTAGTAGTAGTAAAGGAAAGAAAGACGAAATGCAAAGGGGTGAAATTTTACCTCTGAAATGAAGAAACATGTGAAATCAATGAGCTCGACAGCCATGAAAAAACACGTTCGTTTCAGATCGGCTCGTCTCCGATGCCATAACAGTACATCATATTGTATATATATACATATTTCTTGCAGAAGAAATCGAGAAGGTGGAAGAAGAAGAAGAAGAAGAAGAAGAAGAAGAAGAGGCGAATCGTAGACGAAAGCGGAAGGGGAGCGGGAGACGCAAACCTCGCAAGGACCCAAAATAAGAGCAATTTTTGGAGGAATTTATTTACCCAACACGTGGGGAATGTTTTTATTTTCTTTGATATTTGTGTCGTTGAAATCTTTCTGGTCAAACATCTCAAACTATTTATCAGAGAAAAACTTGAGGCAGTAAATGTTTTCTTTTACTTTCTTTCCTTTTTTTATTATTCATAATTTTCTTTTATCAACAATTAAAAAGGTGCAGAAGAAAATGCAATGCAATTGCATTCTATAAATATCACATGGATGATTAAAACTAATTTAGCAATATATTTTTCAAGTTAAAGCAAAGTAGCAGTTTTATATTATACAAAGAGTCAAAATCTAATATAAAAAAAAAACAATCAATTTTGATTGGCTTGTTCTTTATGATTCATCAGAGTTATTAATTTCGAGTTTGATTTTCGAAGTCGCAATTTGAATGGGATTTATCATTTTCGCTTTCCAAATGTTAATATACTAATAAATTTGGACTGAAAAAATATCAAAATAAATGAAGAAATAAAATTTTCATATATGCATATTCAATGATGAATTTGATAATACATATTCATAGTGACCGAAACAACAACTACTTAAAAAGGAGAAACACATTAAGAGTTGGATAATTTAATAGAGTTCTGTGATTGAGTTTTTGATAAAAACATCATTTGCTTTTTTTAGTGAAAAATATTTAGTTATTTTTTCTTCAATTTTTTTATGCAATCCAAGTACTCTTTGTTGCTTTTTTGTGAAACTAAGTAAAATTTTCAGTGATATGTGGAATTTATGGTTTTTTTTCAAACAGAGCATAAAACTGTTCAAACAAAATTATGAGGCAAATGAAAGAGTAAGTAATTAGTTAAATTTGTTTGTGATCATAATCATTACGTTAACTCAATTATTACAAATCAAACCGCGATCATGGTACTTCATTCTTACCTTCTTTTCATATCAATTAAATTCATCTTGGCGTTTTATTTTTACAATTTCATAATTTTATATCCACTAAAAATGTCCATCGAAAATATGATCTGACCTCATTATATAACGGATTGAATCACAACTCGAATCACATTAACAAAAATTAAAACTAATATAATCCAACTAAATATTATTTTCTTACTTTTCTTTCAGAATGTAATGACCTTGTTTATTTATCATAATTTTTTTTCTATCGTTATTTAATATGATTTTATTTTCTATTGTTTCCTCTATTTTTGTTTATTAGATTTAATAGTTGGAGTCTGAGATAGCAGTCATAGAGTTAATGCTTCATTGTCTTGGATCAGGCCTTTGGGCCGGCCTTATTCAACTAAAATTCGAGTCTTCACGGTTCGGACGTGGCGTTGAGATTACACGTCTCTCTCTCTCTCTCCTCTCTCTCTCTCTCTCTCTCTCGTGTTCATCCAAACGTTCGCCGCCGCCGCCGCCGCGCTGCTGTGAGGTGAGAGTTCCTCTTCCTCCGCTCCCGTTCGATCATTCTGCTCTTCTTTGACTCCCTTCGATCTCTTCCTCTCTCTGAGAGCTGTTGAATTGAAAAGTACCATCTTTTCTTTTAATGTTTGCCGTTTTATTTTTTTCTTGAAGTGTGTTTGCGATATCTGGATATTGAGCAAATGCAGCACGTAAGAGTTTCCGTACTAAGACATGTTCGCTTGAGCTGCTCCTCGGGGCTGCCTGAGTTTGCAGCTGGTGGAGGGTTACCAGTGCTACCCTGTGGATTGCGCAGGCGCATGGCGTGCATGCCGGCTAGCAACTCCGAACAGCTTCTCACGGCCCGCGTGATTGAGTTGGTCAAGAAGTACGATAAAATAGATGCAAGCAAGGTAACTTACCATTATCCCCATGAAGATTGGTGTTAGAACATCATGCATTTGAGGAAAACTGTAGCTATGCATCATCTTCTCCCGTTTGGCCCTCTACTTGTGATCTTTTACAGACTTTAGTCCATGTATCAGCTACATATATAAGGGAGCTCTGTCCAGTAATACATGTTTGTTGTTGCAGTTTCCTTTTTCTTCTCATAAAAAAAAAAACTGGGTTCTTTCTTTGAGGACTTTAATTGCTTCTCCCGAAGGAATTGATCAATGGTTTGGTTAATGAACAAATTGTGCCTTATTATCCCTGCTTCTATAAACAAAGTTATGTTACTTGATCAAGATGATGGCTTGGCATCAAAATAGGTCATAATGCTACATTATTGCATATGTTCAGGGGATGTCCAAATGCACCAGTTAGCATCCTCTGTCTTCCATTACGAGTAACTCTACTTAACTAACTTAAACTAGCATTTTCTTGTAATCCAGAGTGCATTTTATTGTATTTTGTTTCCTTTACCAGGAAGGATATTTCAAGAGATAACTGTCAGAGGGCTTAATATTTCTTATTTCAGGTGACTGAAACAGCGGATTTTCAGAAGGACCTTTGCCTTGACAGCCTGGATCGAGTGGAACTTGTTATGGCTATTGAGCAGGAATTTTCAGTTGAAATTCCTGATGACAAGGCGGACAAAATGTCTTGCTGTAGTGATGTTGTGAAATATTTGTCAGAAAATCAGTCGACCGGAGCAGAAAGCTCCTAACATACAGTTGGAGTGTTGCTCATATGGGGTAATATTTGTCAGAAAATCAGTCGACTGGAGCAGGTCTCCTAACATACAGTTGGAGTGTTGCTCCTACAGAGTACAAACCTGCTCATCTCTCTATCCTGTGTTCCATTGGAGTGTGCTCCTATTGGGTACATCTTGCTCATCAATCTATCATGTGTTCTATTGTTTACATTTTCTTATGGTTTGCCTGCAATGTCGGATTATTAAACCATTTCTACACCTTATTTATTAGTGATTTTGCTTTCTTAGCAATATGATTGTCAATTGTTTTTTTCCCTTTTTCTTTGTATTTGATTTGTTAGCTAATTTATTGTTATGGGTAGTGGTAAAGAACTTCTAGAAACCATCTTGGTGCTTTTTCCCCCTTAAGCATACAATATATGTTTCTGTACTTTTCTGTCTTAAATTACTAGCGATGATGAGTCATAAAGGATAGGTGAATCATTCATATGTATTGCATTATCATCACAATCTCCTTTTCAAATCTTAGAAGCATTTTCTCGTTCCTTCAAATTTAACCAGGTAGCATTATTATACAATCGCTTGTGAGTTAAATCCATTTTCCTTAATATAGGGATACATGACAAATAATAATGGTTCAAAGAATCATTCAAATGTTTTGTGTCCATATCTGTTACTTTATTGCATGTCTCTAGTGATATGACGTTGATGCCCACTTGGACTTACCTTGCTCACATGTATACAGCTTCTGAGAACATTGCTGTTACATACCTGCATTCATGTGAAAGATAAAAGAAACTTGGCAAATTGAAATTAGAGGGGCAGGGTTGTGGGTTTCATTGGATTGATAGATGGATGGAGATCACCGAACTCAAAGATAGGTTGTTTAATGAGGTCTCAGTATCAACTCTCCCCTCACAAAATTTAGGCTTTTATACTTTTTGAAAACTCTTGTACTTGATTGCTTTTTACACCGAAAAGAAACAAAACTAGCTTTGGAACTATTATAAACATTAACTTTGCTGCCCTTTTTTTTCTTGTTGTTATTTTGACTCTTGGTCATTGCTAATTCCGTCCGTTCTAGTTAATTTATTTTTTGTTGCATCTTGCATCATAAAGTATCTTTGGAAAATTAAGTCGCTTTGATGTACAAGCCATCAGATTCTTTTTTATGTTTTGCAAGCTATTGGAAACTTATCTATTGCTTCTCTAATAGTAAAGTGAATGATGTTTTAATATTGCTGTTGAAGAATGAGTTATCCACTGATTGCACTGTTCAATAGCAAAAAGTACTAGCCATATATGTAGGATTCCAGGGGCCTTATTCTCCCTGATTTTTTCTGAGATGTTCATGAGCTTATCTTCATCGTGGTTGCATTTTTTTTATTATGAGCAAGAGTTTAGAGTATTAACCACCGTAAGTTGTGTTCAATGTTTACCAGTTCTTTAATGTTATCTTTGTATGAGATCAATGACTTGAAGAGGTGTTGGGAATGAAACTTTTTTTTCCATTTGGACTTCAATCAACCTCCGAGAAATTGGTTCTTCCAGCATAAGTATCAATGAGGTTTCCAAGTAATGGCAAAATTGTGAATCATCTGCCTAAGCTCAAAATGCTTGGATTAGGAGTCATATTTTTGTAGGAAAGGTTGTCTAATGTTCCATTTTTTTTACACATTTATCAATTCAGAATGTCTAACCCTAACTTTTAATTATAATCAACAAAAGGAAACATATATTGCAAAAGGAAATCCTTCTGTGTAAAGGCGTCATCCAATAGTAGAAAAATAATTATAAATTAAATCAGTATACAGACATGGGAGAGAATGTGAAATAAAGAAATAGTCATATCGCACCTTTTAATCAACGTAAAAAAGAACGTCATACCAACTAAGATTTTTCAGAAAGAAAATTTTATAATCAAACACATTATATGAAGAAATACAACTTTAGATATCTAGAAAAAAAAATAACACACAGGCCTCTCAGTTCCAATTTCATGAACACTTGTCAAAGATTTATATATTGAATTATCACTAAGATACCATAATGATTTATAACTACTTGCTAAAAAAAACATTTACATATCGGTAGCTAGTAGGGATGCAAGTAAAAATCTAAAATATAAGAACTTATCCAATTAAAAAAAAACCTAATTCGAAAAATCTTGATAATTTGAATCCTTTAGATCAATTAGAAGAAAAACATTTTTATTATAATTAAAATATCTTAATTTTTTTATGCTTCTTCGTGTACTCTCAGATATATTTGAGTATTATCATTAACTTAATCTTAAACTATTTTGATGGTATTAAATGTAAAGTTTTATTTTGATATGACTAGAATAAAATAAATTAAAATTTAAAGTCTAATAATATTCATACATAATACAAGGCGTCATGGAGGCGACGGAAACTGCGACCAAATTAAGTCAACAAAAGATTGAAGGCGGATAACATGTAACCGCAGGAATTTAATTCCTTCCGAGTACATTACATTTGCATAAGACAAACCAAATAAATATCACTAAAACCGTCTGAGTGAATCTTACACCAGAGTTCAATCCAAAGGATATTATTTAGAAATTAATGGATCTAAATATTCACGGCATCTTCAAGTAGCCTTCACATGGTTACAAAAAACTTCAACTTGATCTCGCTCTGGATAAGATATGGGCTCTAGCGCTAGTCACGACCAAAATTATATCCAAGTACTTGTCTCCAGTTGTCTTCGTCAAAATATTAAAGCATACATATTTAGATGTTGTGCTAACCTTGATAATCTTCGTGTGCTGACAAATGTATCCTTCCCGCATGATAAACCGTCTGACATGTATGCCTGGAAGATGGTGTATCATAAAATTTATTGATGTTAGGTTCGACACACTTTGATGTTGGATTTTTTTTTCTTTTGAGAATGAATGTTGCTACAGGTAAACCTTACCAAACTGACAATATAATGACAAAAGGAAAGGAAAATAAAAGAAAACTCAAGATGCAATTTTTTTTGTCAAGTTTCGGTAACATTCTGGATATCCCAAATACATACATATATTGCACACAGAGATATCAAGTCACCTCTTCTTATTCATCTAATTTCAGAAAATAAAGCAAAGACACACTCACCAAGATCTTTTTTTAAGGATGAATTCACCTATCTTTAGTTCACAATGGACCAATTATTCGATAATTAAGCCAATTCCAACTGGAAGAAGCTACAATGCATGACAACTTTCTCATTCGGAAAGCTACTACGAAAACTAAAAGAAGATTCCATAAGTACCTGATTTTAAATATGCATGATGAAGTGCTTGAAGTGAATCTACCTTCACGAGATTTAATTGATCTAAAAACCGAGGACATGTATAATTTGTATACAAAACATATTAACACTAATTGAAAATTCTCGTAATTACACTATCAGAAGGTTTCTTTTTTATCATGAAGTTCATAATTGCACTCTGCAGTGTGCGCAGATCAACAGAGATGGTGCCTGATCACTAATCTGCCAAAGAAAATGCAGACTTGACTACATGCAGATCCTCTAATTGCAAACTTACTACAACAAGCATGTCACATGTAAAGCAAATTGTTAAAACTGCACGCACATGGAGATATATAAATGCACAAAACAACAGATTAAACTATCAAAACAAATATCAAATAAGCATTAAATGATAATTGCAAAATAAATACAAACCTTGAAAAGTTTGAAATAACGAGGGAAGGAATCCCCAATATCTGAAATATGCACACTACATGCAGCACAAAATGGAACTTCATCTTCTTCTTTTTCCTCCTTTTCCCAACTGGCCTGATTTGAAAGCATGCTCCTGTTCTTGGAGGAAGGCCAAAGTTTTTCCATATTTTTCATCTCTTTCCTTTTTCTCATTTAGCCTATCTGCCTCTTTCAATGAAGAAAGGAACTGACTATCTTTTCGTAGTTCACGAATTGCACCTTTCTTCTCACTTTTCAGGCGTTTCTTCAATTTCTTCATCTCAGCTCTCTCACGATCAGGATCATAATCTCTGCCTTTGACAAAACTGCAGAAAAGAGAAAGAAAAGCAACTCAACATTTTCTGCATATTTAATTGAAGAGTGAAAAAGTCCCCCCAGAAAGAGTACAACAAACTTCTCTGATTTATAATGAAATTCAGAAAATGGCGATCCAAATGCAAGAGAAGGCATACAAATATGAGTAGTGAAAAATAGAGCTGGGATATATGATGAAATTAAGGAAAGACATTTCGATGCAAAAAAAAATGGAAAAAGATTGACATGTTTGATGCAGTTGTTGAGAATGAAGAAAGATATTCAACTTTTGTTGATAAATAATGGCTCGACAGACCTATGCTTCTATAGAAAATGACGTGAACCTGACACTAAATTTGCCAACAATTTGGAAATTTCATGCAAATGAATCCCAAATCACAAGACATTTATTTCCTATAGATGCAGGAGACAGACATCTAAATCGCAAATAATGAAATTTCAGAGTACATACTTCTCTTCAAATTTTGGATTCAATAGCTTAATTGGAACAGGTTTTTGCTTCCGTATCTGCAGGGGTTGTCTCATCATATAATGTTCATGTGTTTTCATCTTCATCAAATCAAAAACATCTTGCATTTTGTTTTGCAACAAATTGGGTAAATTGGCATCTTGCAGTATCTGGTGCCGCAGAAGATATATCGGAGACAAAATTTCTGCAAAAGAACTTAATCCTTGATAAATTGTAACAAAGCCTTTCAATGTCTCAGCGACAGATACAAGAATTCCAGCCCTGCCATTAAAAAAAAATTCTTAAGAAATGGAAGGCTAAAGTAATAATTAAATAGACTAGGTAAATACAAGAACAATATACACACTTGAAAACATCGGAGTCGAAGAACGGAGAATCTTCATGCATATCCATGACCTTAAAGAAATCAATAGGATGTACATCGCATGCTTGATCATGTATAAGGAGCCTGGGCTTCATTGTTTTCAGCTCCATGAGATGATTGAACTATCATAAAAAAAGATATATCATTATTTTGAAGCTACACGGAACTCCATAATAAGATACTATAAAAAAGGAAATATAAGGTAATACCTCAGGATGTTGTTGTCCAAGTTTTAACTCCGTTGCAGATAGCAAAAGAGTTTGCAGAAATACCACTGCTTCAGGGCAGAACTTACGCGATTGTTTAGTAATCTACAAAAAATGTCCAGCAATTTTCAAGCTTTAAGAAATAATATACAATGGAACCAGAAATAATGGTGAAAGTAATAACTTCACAAATCACCCTCAAAACAGTAAAAAAACTTGATGGTCAACATTCCAGCCTTTTAAGAAAAAGGATACAACTATGGCCCAACAAGAGGTATTGATACCATGGTTTGTTTTCCACATTTATGTGTTGAGAATGTATCAACAGATTGTCTGAACCACTAGACACCGCAACAACCACATCAACAGGTACATATATTGTATTGACCCACTTTTTTTTACATTTACAACAGTATAACTCCCCACCCCCAATAAAGGGAAACATGTTTCAGTTTTTCTTAATTTTCAGGCACACATTTATTTCTATCAAGAGAGAGAGAGAAAGGAAACCTTCTCTATAAAAACAAGAAGTAAACATTTTTCTCACTTCTGCTAATGGTGAAAATTCAAGGCGTCCAAAATTCACTCAGCAAGAGAGCTGGTGGAGCCGAATGTCAGTGTTTTGTGTTTATTGAACTACTAATCAAAATAATGTTCTCTTGTTCAGGTCAGTTCCTATTTATTTATTTTCCCTGTAATTTTTCAACACATCAGGCTGTGGCTTCTAACATAACCTTTTGGGCTTGCATAACACATTATGTGCCATTCGAATGAAAGTACATTGAAACTGATGATGCAAAATGTAATGCAGGACAGGTGCCCTGATGAAAATATCCAGAGAGAACATATAAATTTCATAAGTATTCTGATGAACTTTACATCTAATTCAACAACACAGTCCACATTTCAAGAATGATCCAAAATATGAGAAAAAATGATGAGAATTATTGATGGCAGTCGATGATCTTTTAAGGTTTGATGACAGTAAATAATGATATAGATCCAAAGATGTGATAAAATCAAGATAACAAATTTTGGGCCTTAAATCAGCATTCTCTTCATGTATGTGTGTATGTATGTATTGCATACATAGTCATGTATATTCTACATATAGATGTTAACAAGTACCTCACCTCGAAAAAATTACCCCCTCAAGAATGTGTCAAGTCTTACTGCTCCATATATTTGTACATTAATGATAAGGGAAAATCTCTTTTCAAAAAAAAATGATAAGGGAAAATCTGAAAGATAGGTTATCCAAAATATTGTACATTTCACAAGAAGTTTGAATATACATGTGCATCACGAAAGACCTAGAGTGTATTTGATACAGATAGAATGTCATGAAGCAACCAATACATTTATTATCCAAATCCTTCTATTTAGAAATGTCAAACAAATGGTATGTGTAACTTAGTACAAAATGACATCAAACTTTTTGTTTCTTTTGAGGGTAAAGATCATTTTCTGAGCACGAAATCATGTTGACTACATGACAGATGAAGCTTGAACAGACAAGTGTCTAGCTCACTCACATTAATAGTCACATTAACAATTTTGCACTCAAGTCAATGCAGGTAGATCAAATAAATGCCATGAATCCTTAGGCATACAATTTCAATAGATGCAAGGTAAATGAAAATATACCAAGCAACCCTAATTCAGGAATAAACATTACATACCGTAAGAACCATAGAACACAAAAAGGAACCAACAGCTATATCCCGACCCGACTTTATGGGACACCGCATTAGATACTCGCACATCAAAAGAAGTGCAGGAGTAGTGACAACATGACGGAAGTCAGAACATGGGAATATAAGTGACCAGAGTCTCAGCAGAATCAGCGTCTTTAATGATGGCCAGCAGCTTTTACCTAGACAATATATAGGTCAGCAACCAAGACTTAAGAATAAATGCTAGAAAAGAAAGTTAATATATCACAAGAGCCATATATGAGACCTGAGTTCTTGATGTCCTCACAGAATTGATTCCGTATATGTACTAGCCGTTGCCTAGCACAAATAGCCGCAAAATATGGAGTCTCAGCACTCATATCTATGAGTGGTCTAACAAGTGAATTTATTATTTTAACATTTAGTGGGCTTCGAGTGGCTAGGACTGCAAAATACTGCAGCAGAACACCATAGAAGACCTGGCATTCAAGGATCAAGCGTCGAATCCATGCACATTAAAGGCAATTGCTAAGAAAATGTAGAAAAATATTGCTCATCAGAAAAAAGATAGGTACATACTTGCATTTTCCTTCGGTTATCTGCTGCAAGTTTAATTGAATTGCATGCACGAATTCGGTTTATAGCCTCCAAAACTTCTGAATCCGAACGGTTATCCAGCAATGTACATAACTCCGTCAAAGTTTTTGGAGCATCGATCACATAAGGGAGGCTCTCATTTTTTGAAAGAGAAAAATCTTCAGCATCATTCATCTTATGACTTCTAGAATCATTGCTTTCTCTAAGATCCATTTTCATCATTTTCTTGGGCCTGACTTCAATGCCATCAGGATTCTCCTCTTCATCGCCATCTAAAGACAGATCCTCATCATCACTTTGTTCCCACTCCTTGCCGGATGACAAATTGAAACTTTCTCCAGAACCAATCCTGCTACTATCACTCTCTTTCTTAATATCTTCATCTTCGTCACCTTCATCATCTTCACCTTCAGAAGATGAGCTTGTTCCATCATCACTTTCCACTTCATTCTTATCATATATATCATCAATCCATCTTTTTTTATTCATGTCATTCTCACCAATGGAAAAAGAATCCCCGAGATCATCACCAGAAAGAGATCTGAAGTTCTTTGATAGTAGCTTGTTATTATCCTCATCTTCATCACTAACACCATCCGAAGAATCATCAGTGGCAAGCATCCTTTCTTGACGTTTCTTCTAATAAATGTGAACATTTATGACACAAATAAAATTAGAATACATATTTATAGAAGAAAGATAAGAATTTTCTACATTAAAAAAAATATGGTTCTAGATAATGTCACCTCCAGTTCTTCAAGGCGTTCTTTCTCTTCTTGGGCCATTTCTTCTGGAGTCTTTGTCCGATCTGAAGCATAAGCTCTCCTATCTAACACTAACTCTTTCACAAGTTTGTCATAAACATCAGGTAGATCCTGCAGTCAAGGCATGTAAACTACCAATAAAACTGAGTTCTAAAATCTAAATTCATCGTTAAATTTGGTTGAGGAAACTTTATACCCAGAACGAAATAGTTGGCCCTAAGTGACAAAAGGCCACAAATGAGGATAAGCATGGGGAGATAAATGGGATGGCTAGTGTCATCATTTATACTCCAATCAAACACTATCAACATGTTCTACAAACAATGTGAAGACACTAAAATATTAAAATCCATAATGTATACAATTTGAAGCAGGGCCATAAATTAAAAAGCAACTCAGTAAATTATAATGTAAGAAAGTGAATTATAGCATGTCATAGGATACATTACAACGGAAATTTTTTATGTTATCTTAACTTGAGATATGAGAACTACTCTCACATGACAGCAAGGGTCATAATGCTTTAAGAGAAAGAATGAACATTTTTTTTTCACAAAGTAGCAAAAGCTGTTACAACATCATTAAAAAAAAATTATAATTTAACAACTCTGTTACAAACTCCACCTATGTTTATAGCCGGTCACAAGCCCGGATAAAGGAGGAGGGTTGTGTTAGGCCTCGACAGCCAACGTAAAACCTCGTCGAATCTCATGAACATGGATCAACGAAGGCGTCGTATGATCCATGTAGCCGACCCCACCTAGTGGGATAAGGCTTTGTTGTTGTTGTTGTAACAACTCTGTTACAAACAATATACCGTAACAGGTTGAAAGTGTTATCGAGTTACAAGAGGATTGCGGAGAATAATAACAACTGCTAAAGAATCAAGCAATGACCTTCAAATTCTTATATAACTATGTCCAAAATTATGTCTAATGACTCGAAGGATAATTCAAATAAACAAGGAACTTGTGCTATGTCATTGCCAGATACAATTACTTCTAAAAAAATAAGTTCATCATGTGAGAAACCATATGAAACTGTAAGTAAATGGTGTTGTGCATATATGAGCAGAAAGATAGACTAGCATATACATACTTTTGTAGTTGAATCACTGCCAGTAAAATTAGATGTTCCTTCCGCCAAAGACTGCTTTGTGTCATTCTTGTTCAATAGAGCCTTCAAAGCATTCATCTTATTTGGACGAGTCAGAGATCGCAGAGCCTCAGTTTGGGCTAATGATTTGAAATCCTCATCTAACTTCTCCATTAAATGATCATCTTCTTCCTTTGCTTTTGCCTTTTGTGCCTGAATTTAAATGAAAGTTCAATTTAATCTTTATATGTTCCATCTAAATGATGAGTGGACCAATTTTTCTAAAGAAAAATAACAAAGACACCAAATAAGTTATATAATAGTAATTGATCATAGGAAGATATAGATCAATGAACGAGACGCTCGGTAATCTTCTAGAACTGCATTGCAAAGGCATCCTGAAATTTAACATTCCCACGTGCCCACTGTAGAGTAGGCTAAGCAAACAGCTGCAGAATTAACATAGACAAACAAGTATGGAGGTAATGTACAGATATCCCAAACACAGACCTAAAGAACTCAAACACAAAAGAAAGAATATGAGGCCAACCAACTCATAATTGCAATCTTCCGATTTCAGATTTTGCAACAAAGAAATACCATGGCACCATCTCTAGGCTAGATCAATTGGAGGATTTCATGGAGCTCACACTAGACAAGGTCCTAGATAAGCGACTGCACCATGATCAAAAGAGGACAAAAAGGAAAAGATCTGTTAGCAACAACATTCTTGACAACTTAGACTTCAAGATATTAACACCATATTCTTTCATTTAGTGCTAGCAGACGTAGAATGGTGAACACATCGACTTACTACATGTCTGTCAGTAGGTTGGCAACACATTGACAAATTACTTCCAAGAGTTCCCCAATAGGCATATGGAAGTGGATGAATAAAGATGTCTCTCGTTGACAAAAAGCAAGACACATAACTACAAACTTTTGAATGAGGTACAAAGGGCGATGAGGAACTTGAATGGTAAGGGTTCACCAGGCTCAGATGGCTTTCCAATTTTGTTTCACAAATAGCTCTAGCCAGTTATACGGGCAGAGATTCTAGCAATCATAAATTAGATTGCTAACTGCCTGTTTAGATGAAGGGTCGTTAAAGGGAATGAAAGGAAATGGAAGGGAAAAGAAAGAGATGAGAAGGAAAGAGAATGAAGGTGAAAAATAACCTAGTTTGATAAAATAAGAGAGAGCAGATTTGGAGTTAACTATTAAGGAGGCGTTTCCTAATCTGAACTTAAAATTAGTTGGGCTCATCAGATTATCTTGTTTACTTATTCTAATTTGTAGGGCTAGCAATGTAGATTACCTATGAAGTGGCAATCCAGATTACCTAAGAGGGGGGTGTCTATCCAATTTATCATCCAAGTGGTAATCATATAATAATAACAACACAAATAATAATAATAATAATAATAATAATAATAATAATAATAATATATTATAATAATAAGTTAATGGCCAAAATAAATATTATTTAAATAATGTTTATATAATATTATATTACTATTATCGTATTATGAATAAAAATATAGCACTAACTATTAATTATAAGTATTATTAATTAAACTAACAGTTTTTTATTAAATATTATTTATTATTAATTATAGATATTATATTATTATAATCCCATTTTGAAGGGTGTTAATTACTTAAATACTTCAATTTGTGAGTTTATAATTTACGTTAATAAATTTCAATTCAATAATACAGAATTTTTAACTTAATAATATTTTATAAAGGGTATTTTGGTAAAATGATGTATATTATTTAGTAATCAATTATATAAGTAAACATGATAGTTTGAATTGCCACTTGGATTACTTGTATATAGTAAACAGGGTAATTCACATTATTGACAATTTAATAGGTGGTAATCTTTCTATTAGGTAATGTAGCAAACGTCTCCTAGAGGAGAAGCTTGTTTTTTTTAGGATTAGATAAGCGAATATGATGGTATTTAAACCATATATCAAGTGTGTGAATTTCTTTCATTTACTTTACTTCATCAAGTTTGTCAGAACTGGACCTGACATCAATCTGGAGAGGTGTTTGGTTCAGGTTGAACCGATCGAAGCAGTTAAACCATATGGTCAAACCAGATGATAATAAAATAATATAAATATGTATTAATTTAATTATTTATAACATATATTGTTTAATCTTAAACAATTTTTTTTTATCAAAATAAAATCATAATATAATAATAACGATTATAAGTTTCAATAACATAACATTAAGGCTAATGTTAATTAAAAGAGATGAAGTGATTCATGAAATTGGACTACTGTTAATACCATGATTATGAGTTATAAGGCTATTGTAAAATTGGACTATAAGTCATGAAATTAATTAAATAAGGTAATTAGATAAAGGAGATATAAGTAAAAATCTCATTATTATTAAATAATAACTCAAGCATGAAGTTAATTAAAGAAGAGAGATTCAATTCATTATTTTTAATAATACAACAACGACGTACATCAGTACTTCAATGCATGAAGTACATTGGTACTTACAAAACCATTTAATTAAAGTTCACGCAAATACAAATGACTTATTGGCATCTAAAAAGACATTATTAATGGGTACATTGGTATCTAAAGAACATTTAATTAAACTTCATGCAAATATATATATATATATGAGAAGACATGCAAATATATATTACTCCTCAGCTTTTACAAAAGCATTTAACACTTCAGTTTTTCTATTTTTTATTTCCATGAACCAGCCAATTTTCTTCCGAATTGAGCGGTTCAATCGGCTTTTGACCGGCTCAAACCGGTTCAACATGTCAACTAAACCTAGGACCAGATTGGAGGCTGTTTGAAGATTGAACCAGTCGACCAGTCCAAGTTTCATAACTATGCTTTAGATATCTCCTAGTTCAAGTGTCACCATGTAGCTCATTGTTCCGCAATGACTAAAAAGTCTTCAAATATTTATTCACCATGGTTTTGACATCAAATGACTAAATTCATGAGGTTTCTGTGATTATGGCCATGGTAAGCGATTTGTTTCACCGATCAAATCTCTTTTTACTTAAATAACAAACATCAAATTATGTCTTTTTTCTTCACTTAAGAGGTCCCTTACATCAGTTGTCACACATGTCACTCATTGTCCCATTAATACTAGACGTCTTTGACTCTTTAGTATCCAAGGCGTCAACATCAGCTTACGTGAGATTCATGTGATTAGGGCCATGATTAGGAGCTTGTTTCTCCCATTGAACTTTGGTCCTCCAGGTTCTTCTAGTAAAGAGGAGGTATATTTGTCAATATCTTCAACTATGACCCACACGCAATGCCTCAAAGCCATAGTTCCTTTCTTTGGGTGTCTCCATTCTTTGGAGTATCTTCTTTTCAAGATTCAAGTTGTTCAACTTTTGGTGCTAGATTACCCAACTATAATTTCACTTCACAACTTCAAGGTGTTGGGAATATAGTGCGTGTTTTAGAGCACACACCCATAAGTTGTGCAATGACAATAATCAAGCTTTAAAATATTGAGACAAAAAAGAATCTATAGTTAATTTTTAAAGGCAAAAGGATGACTCCATATATATTATGTATGTGAAAATAAACAAGTGTGGCCAAAAGTGAGCAGAAGTAAGAAGTTGGTGACAAAAGGTAATTTTTTTATTATTCATTGATAATTTTCTAATTATACAGGAAATGAGAAAAATATGAAACAATACATATGCTCCACCTACCTTGTAATATTTGCTCTTCAATATTATCTCCTGCATCACTTGTTTTTTGCTCTTGTGAATCTGTCCAGGAAGAATTATTACCAAGTGTATCATTAACAAATAACTGAAACATATATCAATTGAACAAATATGTAGTTGTAGTTTAGCAAAGTACCCCTCACAACTTATGTTTCCAACTAGAAAAGCAAAATGGATTGCTGTAAGAATGAATGGAATTTTATCACTGAACGTCAACTACTGGTTAATATTGTCAAGTGTCAACTATGTTTAATTATTTATTTGAAAGGCAAATGCAAAGTAAATTAGTTCAAAATAACAAGAAATTGTACAATTTTCAAATACAGGTAAACATAAATTACGGTCAACCAAAAAAAGTTGATTGACTGAGGTAACAAGAAAATGGATATTTAAACAGAGGGAAATCAATCACAACAGGCCAAATGCAGAACAGTTTTGAATATTGGATGGACAATGACTGAAAAAGAAACAGTACACTCCATATGGTGAATTAAGTTAATGCAAGGAAACTGACTCAGAAACAACAAAAAAATGAGAATGAAGATGGCAAAGTTTGAAACAAACAATTGATTACAGACTTAGAATAAAGCTGAGTCTAATTTCAAGCTTTCAAGAGGATAGAGAGATTTCTTAGAAACAGTGAAGTAAGAACTTACATCTTCCTCAACATCATTTAAACCAGTTTCTGCAGGATCAGATACAGAATGCAAATTCAAATGCCTTGGAGTATCTGCCCCATCTGGAAGAACAAAATTCAACTGTTTATAAAACTCAAAAGATGATGATTCTAAAAGAGAAAAACAAGTAAGAAATATCACAGGAGAAACAATTTCAAGTTTACATACTTTGTGTGTCTTCATCATCATCTAGAGGAATTTCATCCTCAAAATCATCCTTTTCTGATAAGTGCGCATGATAACCTGATGTGTCATCTTCTTCCCCGTCTGACAAATTAAATTTGTTACTTCTTTTCAATTTAACCTGAATACAAGAGGACATCAAACTAATAAAGCTTAAGAATGAAGATCCTGAAATTTTGAGTTAAAACATAAACATAACATAAGTTACAAAATATAAAAGACAAATATCATACAAGTTAAGAACTATGAAACATAAACATCATACAAATTAAGAACATCTGAAAAACCACTAGAATGTTAATGCTAAAAGTTCTTATTGTAGATAATGGAAACATGTGCTACAGTGGACAAAACTGAACCAAAGAGCATAATAATTCCAAGAGACTACAGATGTAATACGATAAACGAGAAAGTAACAGAACTTCATATACCAAAAGATTTCGAGTTTGATTTTCATGGATGCCCTTTTATTTCTCACTTTTATGTACTGTGTATATGGAATGCCCCTTATTTCTATTACCTTACTGTGAACTACGTCCATGGGCATCTTTTGATCGAAAACAAAAGATCAAAGGATCCCAATAGATTTTCTCAATATTTCCATTGTAACAGAGAAGGTGAGATTGAGAACCAACATGCAATTTTAGGATAAATACGGGTTCTCTGGAAGATATGTGACCTGCCGTTCTAGTTGCAGACGCAAGACGGCCTTGTCGAACTCTTGGAGGGTGTCATCTTTCTCGCCAATCCGTTTATCCATAAAGAGCGATGACTTCGCACTTTGCTTGTACTCAGTCAGCAGGGTCTTCTTCCTCTGTTAATCCGCAAAAAACAAAAAAAAAACTTACAGTTAATTTCAAAATTTGCGACCTTTAAGAAAAAGCTTTCATCAATTTGAGAAGAAGAAGAATAAGAAGTGCCCAGGACGAAGAGTAGAAGCCAAATTGCACCTTATCGATAGCTACAGACCGAGAGAGGCCCATCCGGCGCTCCTCGCCCTTGCGGCGCTTCCCTAGGACATCGAACTTGCGGCGTGACCAGATGGTCTCGAAAGGGTTCGGCTTCGCCGTGGCCTTTGCGGCCTTCATGGCAGCAGCGGCCGGGCCGGAGAGGAGGCGCTTGGAGCCCTTGCCCTTCTTCTTGCTCTTCGTCCCCGCGTCATTAGCAGATGGAATTCTAGTCTTCGCCATTGCCGGCGACGAAGTGAACAGAAAGGGCGGTGGGGAAGACAAAGTAACGACTGGGTCCAAACCGGAGGGCAAGATTTAGGGTTTTAGCAGAAGAGGACGTAGAAGAAAAAGAAGAAGACAGACAGATATGAGTATTGGGCCGCTTTGCAACATCTGGGCCGGCCCTAAACTCTCAGAGTTTTCTTTGCTCGTTTTTTATTTCTATTTTGTACTACAAAGTACGATCCAATTTTAGCCTGGTTTGATTTAGGGTGAAAAAGAGGGTTTAGAATTTAGGGGAGATTAATTGGTTTGGTTATATTTTCAACGAAGATGAATAAAGAAAAATATTTTTTTCATTTATTTTCATTCTTCTTAAGTTATTCATTTCTTTTTTGACCCCAAATAAGATATAATGAAAAAAAATATTTTAATCTTACATAATTAAATATATAAACATATTTGTAAGGATCTATTCGTTCAGATAAAAGTATTATTCTCTTCTTTTTCTTTAAATTATGTTATCTAAATAAGATTTTTTTTCTTTTCTTTTTTTCATTTTTCTTCTTTTCTTTTTCATTTTCTTCTCCTAATTTTTCTTTCCCTTCTTTACTTTCCCTTCCTCTTAGATATTATATATTTTTAAACATATAAGCATATTTATAATTGTTGTTAAAAATAACAAAAACACAAAAAAAAATGTAAATTCATTAGATAGTATATATTTTTTATCAAAGTTAGTGGTTCGAGTGATTGAGTCCTATACAAATAATCATGTGATGTTGAGCCTGTGTAAACACAAGTCGTCCATTCCTAATGGATAAAATTTCCTTCTATACAAAAGTTTGTAATCGAATTAAGGAGGAAATCCTTAGCAAATGAAATAGCTTATTAGAAATTCTTGGAATTGAAGACTTTATCTGTAATACCCCAAATAAGTGGCCTCAAGCTCATGACACCTGGCAGCCTCCTATTCCACCCCAAACCCACTCAAGATATATTACAAAAACTCATTTTTTGCTACATTTTCTCTCTCCTCCGAAAATTCCCCATTTTAGCATAGTTTGTGTCACCAAGAGTTCAAGGAGTTACCTAAGGAGCTCTTCTTCATCCCAACAGGAGATCAAAGGGGAGCAGGATCAAAGAGAGAGGTCTGCCACAAGTTGAGAAGGAAAGAAGAAGAAGAAGAAACAAGTAAGAAGAAAGGAATTTTAGGAAAGGAAATTAGGGCAAAGCTTGGATCTAAGGTATGTAAAGGAGATCCTCTTCTCCACGAATTTTCATGACTTTAAAGTAGATATTGAAGATGATTTATTGTCAATATCATGAAAGGAGAAGGAAGAACTATGTTCATGGTCATTATGCATGCTTAGGGTTTATGTTAATCTCATGTTTATGAAAGAACCATGATTGTACTATGAATCATATGAAATGTTTGATGTGATGCCATGTATGCATGATGTAAATGTTCAATTTTATATTAAACATGACCTAGAATGAATATTGTTCAAACCTAGGGAGAAAACAAAATTTGTACAAGTGGAAGAGGGGAAAACAATCGGAGGGGGGCCGATACGGCCGTACAAAATTGTACGGTCAGACCGAAATGCTCTCAGAATGAGGGATACGGTCGAAGGACTTAAGCCGTGTTGATCGATACGACCGTATCGATCAATACGGGCAAGCTGTATTGATCAATACGGGCTGTATTGATCAATACGGCCAGGGTGTATTGTCCAATACGGGCGATTCATTCTTGATGTGCAGAATTTCGTACTTTTGGTCTATTCAAGATCTGTTTATTTCTACGCATACGCCTTGATGAAGGAACATAGATGGTCACCCTTTCCTAACATGAAACCTAGGTACGTTAACTATGATGATGTGATGCTTGACGATAACCTAGACATGAATTGTATGCACAACCGTAACTAGGTTAAAAGATGAACAACCATAACTAAGTTTAATGGAAATGATAAAGTTAAACGAGAAGAGTTCACAAATGCGTTTGAAGATCACTACTTTCCTCAACATGTCAAGGAGAAGAAGCAAATGGAATTTTTGAAACTTGAACAAGGAAGTTTGTCATTAGAGGAGTATCTCAACGAATACTTATGCCTTGAAAAGTATAGCCCACTCGAGAAGACTGAAAGAGCAAGAGCCAACAAGTTCATCGAAGGCTTGAACCCTGAATTGAAGAGAAGGTCTTATGTGGCCATGTGAGCTACTTGGAGGAAGCAATAGAACGAGCCTCTATTATTGAACGGGCATATGAGAACCAAAGGCGGGACATGAAAGGTAAAGAGCCGCAAAAGCCCAGAGACCATGGCAAAGGCAAATGGATGAAGAAATTATTCAGGCCACCAAGAAAGGAGGAACCCAAGAGAGGAAGTGGGAACAACCCAATATGTCCACATTGTAAGCGGTATCATATGGGAGAATGTCGCATGAAGAGTAGAGCATGTCTCCAATGCGGAAAACAAGGACACTATGTCAGAGATTGTCCCGAGAAGAGAGATGTATATCACGACAAAGGAAAGGGGAAAGTAGACGAGGCACCACAAAAAGTGGCAGGAAGAGTCTACACCATGAGGGCCGATGAAGCTCGCCACTCAAATGAAGTGATTCAAGGTACACTCTTAGTCGTTGGGCATCATGCTAATGTACTATTTGACTTGGGTGCAATGCATTCTTTTATTGCATATGATTTTGCAAGAATGCTAAGGGTCAAAATAGAAAGATTTCAATGTGAATTACATATTCCAACGCCAATAGGAGAAGTATCAACTAAAAGATACATTCCTAATGTACCCGTGCAGGTTGA